>JAAAWM010012203.1:0-231403 GCA_036873465.1 Thinopyrum obtusiflorum | reverse complement strand
CCGTCACTTTTATTTCTTCCACATCACAAGATCGTATAAAGCTTATTTTCTCCACACTAATAAGTCATACATATTTAGAGAGCAATTTTTATTGCATGCAATGATGACAACTTACTTGAAGGATCTTACTCAATCCATAGGTAGGTATGGTGGACTCTGTTGGCAAACTGGGTTTAAGGGTATTTGGAAGCACAAGTAGTATCTCTACTTGGTGCAAAGAATTGGCTAGCATGAGGGAGAAAGGCACGCTCAACATGTTGGATGATCCATGACAATATACTTTATTTCGGATATAAGAAAACATAACCCATTACGTTGTCTTCCTTGTCCAACATCAACTCTTAGCATGTCATATTTTAATGAGTGCTCACAATCATAAAAGATGTCCAAGATAGTATATTTATATGTGAAAACCTCTCTTTCTTTATTACTTCCTATTAATTGCAACGATGACCAAAACTATGTTTGTCAACTCTCAACAACTTTTATTCATCATACTCTTTATATGTGAAGTCATTACTCTCCATAAGATCAATATGATCTCTTTAATTCTTTTTTATTCTTTCTTTTTTCTTTAATTCCCTCAAGATCATAGCAAGATAATCAAGCCCTTGACTCAACACTAATCTTTATTATATAGCTCACGGACTCGATTACATAGAGGGATCATAAAGCAAAACTCAAAACTAGATCATACTAAAACTTTATTCTACTAGATCAAGATATTACCAAAAGGATCGAACTAAGAAAAATGGTAAAGATAGGAGTGTGATGGTGATACGATACCGGGGCACCTCCCCCAAGCTTGGCAGTTGCCAAGGGGATTGCCCATACCCAATACTCAGTTCTCCTTTGCTGGTGAAGAAGATGGTGGTGATGATGGATAGTCGCACATCGAGCGTAGGAGATCCTCCAATTTGCGGATAATGCCCTTGAGTGCGCTGATATGCTCCTTCAACAAAATATTTTCACGTGTGAGATACTTGTTTTGTATACGAGCTAACTCAATCATCTTGAAAGCTTCAATCTCAGTTGGGGTAAGAAGATTGTGATGAGGTGGAAGGATGTCTTCTTCTTCTGCTGCCGGAGCTTGATCCTCCATGGTCTTCTTGATCCCATCATCCTTGTTGATCTCCCCGGGTTCTTCTCTCTTCAGCTCTATCTTCATTAGCCAAGCATCGTAGCCCTGATTGTTGGAGGAGGGGGATGACATGATGCTTGGCCCTGACAACTCTGACAGAAAACAACCCGAAACAAAAACAAAGGAGATTTGCGTGGTACGGTGGTCAAAACCTTCGGGAGATTATATAATGAATTTTTACCGACCAAAAGAAGTACCGTGCAAGAAAACGGAGTCCGGAGAGCACACGAGGTGCCCACGAGGCAGGGGGCGCGCCCAGGGGGGTAGGGTGCGCCCTCCACCCTCGTGGACGCCTCGTGTCCTTCCTGGACTGCTTCTTATTTTCCTATTTTCTTAAATATTCCAAAACGGAGAAAAATTGCCATTAAAACTGTTTTGGAGTCGGTTTACTTACCGTACCACATACCTATTCCTGTTCGGGGTCTGAAACGTTCTGGAAAGTGTCCCTTATGTACTCTTCCGGGGTTACGGTTTCAATAACATTAGTTTCAACATTTATAGGATTACCTGAGATATAATGTTTGATTCTTTGACCGTTCACCACCTTCAGATTTGTGCCTTCGAAGTTGTTGATTTTTATGGCACCGGAACGATAGAGCTCCTCGATAACATAAGGACCTTCCCATTTAGAGAGGAGTTTTCCTGCAAAAAGTCTTAAACGAGAGTTGAATAGCAACACATAATCACCTACGTTAAACTCACGCTTTTGTATCCTTTTGTCATGCCATCTTTTAACTTTTTCTTTAAACAGTTTGGCATTCTCATAAGCTTGGGTTCTCCATTCATCAAGTGAGCTAATGTCAAATAGCCTCTTCTCACCAGCAAGTTTGAAATCATAATTGAGCTCTTTAATGGCCCAATATGCCTTATGTTCTAGTTCGAGAGGTAAGTGACATGCTTTTCCGTAAACCATTTTATACGTAGACATACCCATAGGATTTTTATATGCAGTTCTATAGGCCCATAATGCATCATCAAGTTTCTTGGACCAATTCTTTCTAGATCTATTAACAGTCTTTTGCAAAATTAATTTAAGCTCTCTATTACTCAATTCTACTTGGCCACTAGATTGTGGGTGGTATGGAGATGCAATTCTATGATTACCGTCATACTTAGCAAGCATTTTACGAAAAGCACCATGAATAAAATGTGAACCACCATTAGTCATTAAGTATCTAGGGACTCCAAACCTCAGAAAAATAACTTCTTTAAGCACCCCCCCCCCCCCCCCCCCCCCCCCCCCCCCCCCCCCCCCCCCCCCCCCCCCCCCCCCCCCCCCCCCCCCCCCCCCCCCCCCCCCCCCCCCCCCCCCCCCCCCCCCCCCCCCCCCCCCCCCCCCCCCCCCCCCCCCCCCCCCCCCCCCCCCCCCCCCCCCCCCCCCCCCCCCCCCCCCCCCCCCCCCCCCCCCCCCCCCCCCCCCCCCCCCCCCCCCCCCCCCCCCCCCCCCCCCCCCCCCCCCCCCCCCCCCCCCCCCCCCCCCCCCCCCCCCCCCCCCCCCCCCCCCCCCCCCCCCCCCCCCCCCCCCCCCCCCCCCCCCCCCCCCCCCCCCCCCCCCCCCCCCCCCCCCCCCCCCCCCCCCCCCCCCCCCCCCCCCCCCCCCCCCCCCCCCCCCCCCCCCCCCCCCCCCCCCCCCCCCCCCCCCCCCCCCCCCCCCCCCCCCCCCCCCCCCCCCCCCCCCCCCCCCCCCCCCCCCCCCCCCCCCCCCCCCCCCCCCCCCCCCCCCCCCCCCCCCCCCCCCCCCCCCCCCCCCCCCCCCCCCCCCCCCCCCCCCCCCCCCCCCCCCCCCCCCCCCCCCCCCCCCCCCCCCCCCCCCCCCCCCCCCCCCCCCCCCCCCCCCCCCCCCCCCCCCCCCCCCCCCCCCCCCCCCCCCCCCCCCCCCCCCCCCCCCCCCCCCCCCCCCCCCCCCCCCCCCCCCCCCCCCCCCCCCCCCCCCCCCCCCCCCCCCCCCCCCCCCCCCCCCCCCCCCCCCCCCCCCCCCCCCCCCCCCCCCCCCCCCCCCCCCCCCCCCCCCCCCCCCCCCCCCCCCCCCCCCCCCCCCCCCCCCCCCCCCCCCCCCCCCCCCCCCCCCCCCCCCCCCCCCCCCCCCCCCCCCCCCCCCCCCCCCCCCCCCCCCCCCCCCCCCCCCCCCCCCCCCCCCCCCCCCCCCCCCCCCCCCCCCCCCCCCCCCCCCCCCCCCCCCCCCCCCCCCCCCCCCCCCCCCCCCCCCCCCCCCCCCCCCCCCCCCCCCCCCCCCCCCCCCCCCCCCCCCCCCCCCCCCCCCCCCCCCCCCCCCCCCCCCCCCGCTGCAGATTTGAGGTTTCAGGAGACTCGATCATCCTTCTATGATGGTGAGCCCATGCCGTGGAAGAAGGACGACAAGCCTACGCCATCAACAAAACCACCACCTTCTTCACCAACAAAGAAGAATTGAGTATCTGGTATGGGCACTCCCCTTGGCAACTGCCAAGCTTGGGGGAGTGCCCCAGTATCGTATCACCATCACTTTTACCTTTACAATTTTTCTTAGTTCGATCCTTTTGATAATTTTTTTGATCTAGTAGAATAAAAGTCTTAGTACGATCTAGTCGTGAGTTTTGCTTTATAATCCTTATATGAAATCGAGTCCGTGAGCTATATAATAAAGATTAGTGTTGAGTCAAGGGCTTGATTATTTTGCCATGATCCTAAGTGAATAAAAGAAAAGAGAAAGAAATAAAAAGAACTAAAGAGATTATATGGATCTCATGGAGAGTAATGAGCTCACATAGAAAGAGTATGATGAATAAAAGTTGTTGAGAGTTGACAAACATAGTTTTGGTCATCGTTGCAATTAATAGGAAGTAATAAAGAAAGAAAGGTTTTCACATATAGATATAATATCTTGGACATCTTTTATGATTGTGAGCACTCATTAAAATATGACATGCTAAAGAGTTGACGTTGGACAAGGAAGACGACGTAATGGGTTATGTTTTCTTACATCTGAGATAAATTATATTGTCGTGGATCATCCAACATGGTTGAGCTTGCCTTTCCCCCTCATGCTAGCCAAATTCATCGCACCAAGTAGAGATACTACTTGTGCCTCCAAATACCCTTAAACCAATTTTGCCATGAGAGTCCACTATACCTACCTATGGATTGAGTAAGATCCTCCAAGTAAGTTGTCATCGGTGCAAGCAATAAAAAATTGCTCTCTAAATATGTATGACTTATTAGTGTGGGAGAAATAAGCTTTATACGATCGTGTGATATGGAAGAAATAAAAGCGACAAACTGCATAATAAAGGTCCATATCACAAGTGGCAATATAAAGTGACATTCTTTCGCATTAGGATTTTGTGCATCCAACTATAAAAGCGCATGACAACCTCTGCTTCCCTCTGCGAAGGGCCTATCTTTTACTTTTATCTCCTACCCTGCATAAAAGTCATGGTGATCTTCACCTTTCCTTTTTACATTTTGTCCTTTGGCAAGCACAGTATGTTGGAAAGATCCTGGTATATATGGATAATTGGATGTGAGTTTTCATGAAATATTATTGTTGACATTACCCTTGAGGTAAAACGTTGGGAGGCAAAACTATAAGCCCCTATCTTTCTCTGTGTCCGATTAAAACTCCATACCCATAAGTATTGCGTGAGTGTCAGCAATTGTGAAATACTATATGATAGTTGAGTATGTGGACTTGCTGAAAAGCTCTTATACATTGACTCTTTCCTATGTTATGATAAATTGCAATTGCTCCAATGACTGAGATTATAGTTTGTTAGTTTTCAATGAAGTTTACGATTCATACTTGAAATTGTGATTGAATTATTACTCTAGCATAAGAAATCATATGACAAGAATTATTATTTCGAGCTCTTTTTCTGATAGATCCAGGTCGTCATGTCGTCTTCAAGCGCCCCCAAAGACCAGTCCTTCGAGAAGGTCATCAACCCCTACCTCGCAGAAGTGCTGCAACACCCTCAAACCATTGAGATGCGTGAGGGGTTGTTGCACATCCGTGATGCTGAGGGACCAAGGAAGACCGGAAGCACGGAGGCAAGGCTCGAGGCATTGGAGCAAGAAGTTTTCAAGTGTCAAGAGATGGTGGAGTGTGGACTCAATTCCAATCACATTACGATCACAGAGTTCACCAACAACCACAAGCTGGATGTCAAGGACATTGGGGAGGCCATCTTCAACCTTCATGAGAAAAACGAACACCTCCAAGCCCAGATCTATGACCTGCAAAATCAAAACTGTGAGTATGAATCCCCCCCCCCCCCCCCCCCCCCCCCCCCCCCCCCCCCCCCCCCCCCCCCCCCCCCCCCCCCCCCCCCCCCCCCCCCCCCCCCCCCCCCCCCCCCCCCCCCCCCCCCCCCCCCCCCCCCCCCCCCCCCCCCCCCCCCCCCCCCCCCCCCCCCCCCCCCCCCCCCCCCCCCCCCCCCCCCCCCCCCCCCCCCCCCCCCCCCCCCCCCCCCCCCCCCCCCCCCCCCCCCCCCCCCCCCCCCCCCCCCCCCCCCCCCCCCCCCCCCCCCCCCCCCCCCCCCCCCCCCCCCCCCCCCCCCCCCCCCCCTATCTTTCTCTGTGTCCGATTAAAACTCCATACCCATAAGTATTGCGTGAGTGTCAGCAATTGTGAAAGACTAAATGATAGTTGAGTATGTGGACTTGCTGAAAAGCTCTTATATAGACTCTTTCCGATGTTATGATAAATTGCAATTGCTCCAATGACTAAGATTATAGTTTGTTAGTTTTCAATGAAGTTTCTAATTCATACTTGACATTGTGAATAGATTGTTACTTTATCGTAAGAAATCATATGACAATATTTATATATGTTGCTGTTATAAGAATTATCATGATGCCCTCATGTCCGTATTTTATTTTATCGACACCTCTATCTCTAAACATGTGGACATATTTATCGTTATCGGCTTCCGCTTGAGGACAAGCGAGGTCTAAGCTTGGGGGAGTTGATACGTCCATTTTGCATCATGCTTTTATATTGATATTTATTGCATTATGGGCTGTTATTACACAGTATGCCACAATACTTATGCATATTCTCTCTTATTTTACAAGGTTTACATGAAGAGGGAGAATGCCGGCAGCTGGAATTCTGGGCTGGAAAAGGAGCAAATATTAGAGACCTATTCTGCACAACTCCAAAAGTCCTGAAACTTCACGGAAGTAATTTTTGGAATTAATAAAAAATACTGAGCGAAGAAAATACCAGAGGGGGCCCACACCCTGGCCACGAGGGTGGGGGGCGCGCCCTACCACCCTGGGCGCGCCCCCTGCCTCGTGGGCCCCCTGGCAGGCCTCCGGTGCCCATCTTCTGCTATATGAAGTCTTTCATCCGAGAAAAAATCATAAGCAAGCTTTCGGGAAGAAACTCCGCCGCCACGAGGCGGAACCTTGGGGGAACCAATCTAGGGCTCCGGCAGAGCTGTTCTGCCGGAGAAACTTCCCTCCGGGAGGGGGAAATCATCGCCATCGTCATCACCAACGATCCTCTCATCGGAAGGGGGTCAATCTCCATCAACATCTTCACCAGCACCATCTCCTCTCAAACCCTAGTTCATCTCTTGTATCCAATCTTTGTCCCAAAGCCTCAGATTGGTACCTATGGGTTGCTAGTAGTGTTGATTACTCCTTGTAGTTGATGCTAGTTGGTTTATTTGGTGGAAGATCATATGTTCAGATCCATTATGCATATTAATACCCCTATGATTATGAACATGAATATGATTTGTGAGTAGTTACGTTTGTTCCTGAGGACACCCCCCCCCCCCCCCCCCCCCCCCCCCCCCCCCCCCCCCCCCCCCCCCCCCCCCCCCCCCCCCCCCCCCCCCCCCCCCCCCCCCCCCCCCCCCCCCCCCCCCCCCCCCCCCCCCCCCCCCCCCCCCCCCCCCCCCCCCCCCCCCCCCCCCCCCCCCCCCCCCCCCCCCCCCCCCCCCCCCCCCCCCCCCCCCCCCCCCCCCCCCCCCCCCCCCCCCCCCCCCCCCCCCCCCCCCCCCCCCCCCCCCCCCCCCCCCCCCCCCCCCCCCCCCCCCCCCCCCCCCCCCCCCCCCCCCCCCCCCCCCCCCCCCCCCCCCCCCCCCCCCCCCCCCCCCCCCCCCCCCCCCCCCCCCCCCCCCCCCCCCCCCCCCCCCCCCCCCCCCCCCCCCCCCCCCCCCCCCCCCCCCCCCCCCCCCCCCCCCCCCCCCCCCCCCCCCCCCCCCCCCCCCCCCCCCCCCCCCCCCCCCCCCCCCCCCCCCCCCCCCCCCCCCCCCCCCCCCCCCCCCCCCCCCCCCCCCCCCCCCCCCCCCCCCCCCCCCCCCCCCCCCCCCCCCCCCCCCCCCCCCCCCCCCCCCCCCCCCCCCCCCCCCCCCCCCCCCCCCCCCCCCCCCCCCCCCCCCCCCCCCCCCCCCCCCCCCCCCCCCCCCCCCCCCCCCCCCCCCCCCCCCCCCCCCCCCCCCCCCCCCCCCCCCCCCCCCCCCCCCCCCCCCCCCCCCCCCCCCCCCCCCCCCCCCCCCCCCCCCCCCCCCCCCCCCCCCCCCCCCCCCCCCCCCCCCCCCCCCCCCCCCCCCCCCCCCCCTGATGACGATGGCGATGATTTCCCCCTCCCGGAGGGAAGTTTCCCCGGCAGAATAGCTCCGCTGGAGCCCTAGATTGGTTCCGCCAAGGTTCCGCCTCGTGGCGGCGGAGTCTCGTCCCGAAAGCTTGCTTATGATTTTTACCAGGGTAAAAGACTTCATATAGCAGAAGATGGACACCGGAGGCCTGCCAGGGGGCCCACGAGGTAGGGGGCGCGCCTCCCACCCTCGTGGCCAGGGTGTGGGCCCCCTCTGGTATTTTCTTCGCTCAGTATTTTTTATAAATCCCAAAAATGACTTTCGTGGAGTTTCTGGACTTTTGGAGTTGTGCAGAATAGGTCTCTAATATTTGCTCCTTTTCCAGCCCAGAATTCCAGCTGCCGGCATTCTCCCTCTTTATGTAAACCTTGTAAAATAAGAGAAAATAGGCATAAGTATTGTGACATAATGTGTAATAACAGCCCATAATGCAATAAGTATCGATATAAAAGCATGATGCAAAATGGACGTATCAACTCCCCCAAGCTTAGACCTCGCTTGTCCTCAAGCGGAAGCCGATAACGATAAATATGTCCACATGTTTAGAGATAGAGGTGTCGATAAAATAAAATACGGACATGAGGGCATCATGATCATTCTTATAACAGCAACATATATGGAAATTGTCATATGATTTCTTATGGTAAAGTAACAATCTTTTCACAATGTCAAGTATGAATCAGAAACTTCATTGAGAACCAACAAACTATAATCTCAGTCATTGAAGCAATTGCAATTTATCATAACATCGGAAAGAGTCAATAAGATCTTTTCAGCAAGTCCACATACTCAACTATCATTTAGTCTTTCACAATTGCTAACACTCACGCAATACTTGTGGTTATGGAGTTTTAATCAGACACAGAGAAAGATAGGGGCTTATAGTTTCGCCTCCCAACCTTTTACCTCAAGGTTAATGTCAACAATAATAGTCCATGCTAACTTACATCCAATTGGATATATATGTCAGGATCTTTCCAACACAATGTGCTTACCAAAGGATAAAATGTAAAAAGGAAAGGTGAAGATCACCATGACTCTTGCATAAAGTAGAAGGTAAAAGTAAAAGATAGGCCCTTCGCAGAGGGAAGCAGAGGTTGTCATGCGCTTTCAGGGTTGGATGCACAAAATCTTAATGCGAAAGAACGTCACTTTATATTGCCACTTGTGATATGGACCTTTATTATGCAGTCCGTCGCTTTTATTTCTTCCACATTACACGATCGTATAAAGCTTATTTTCTCCCACATTAATAAGTCATACATATTTAGAGACCCCCCCCCCCCCCCCCCCCCCCCCCCCCCCCCCCCCCCCCCCCCCCCCCCCCCCCCCCCCCCCCCCCCCCCCCCCCCCCCCCCCCCCCCCCCCCCCCCCCCCCCCCCCCCCCCCCCCCCCCCCCCCCCCCCCCCCCCCCCCCCCCCCCCCCCCCCCCCCCCCCCCCCCCCCCCCCCCCCCCCCCCCCCCCCCCCCCCCCCCCCCCCCCCCCCCCCCCCCCCCCCCCCCCCCCCCCCCCCCCCCCCCCCCCCCCCCCCCCCCCCCCCCCCCCCCCCCCCCCCCCCCCCCCCCCCCCCCCCCCCCCCCCCCCCCCCCCCCCCCCCCCCCCCCCCCCCCCCCCCCCCCCCCCCCCCCCCCCCCCCCCCCCCCCCCCCCCCCCCCCCCCCCCCCCCCCCCCCCCCCCCCCCCCCCCCCCCCCCCCCCCCCCCCCCCCCCCCCCCCCCCCCCCCCCCCCCCCCCCCCCCCCCCCCCCCCCCCCCCCCCCCCCCCCAACGATGACCAAAGCTATGTTTGTCAACTCTCAACAACTTTTAATCATCATACCCTTTCTATGTGAAGTCATTACTCTCCATAAGATCAATATGATCTCTTTATTTCTTTTTATTCTTTCTCTTTTCTTTTATTCCCTCAAGATCATAGCAAAATAGTCAAGCCCTTGAATCAACACTAATCTTTATTATATATAGCTCACGGACTCGATTACATAGAGGGATCATAAAGCAAAACTCAAAACTAAATCATACTAAAAACTTTATTCTACTAGATCAAGATATTACTAAAAGGATCAAACTAGTAAAAACGGTAAAGATAGGAGTGTGATGGTGATACGATACCGGGGCACCTCCCCCAAGCTTGGCAGTTGCCAAGGGGAGTGCCCATACCCATGTGATTATATCTCTTTCTTCGAGGGTGATGATGATGGAGTTGTTGATGATGTGAATTGTGCTTTCAGCTTCTTCATGTTGTAGTTGAGGAGAGCAATTTCCTCTTTTAAATCATCAACCTCCGACTCCAGCTTCAAGATCTTGTCACATAAATCTCCCTTGCTTTTATATCCCAAGGTTGAGGTAGAGGGACATCTTCCTCCTCCGAACTTGAATCTTTGGTCTTCATCAAATGAGCATCCTCCTCCTCATCCGTAGTTCGACCACAAGGAGATAAATCTCCATAGGTCTTGGGGTCAGCAGTGAGGTGTGAGACATAGCTCTCTCCGTCAGAATCCTGAGATGACATCTTGCTCTAATCTGCGGCAGAAACAGCTCAAAACAAGAACAGAGGATATTTGCGTGATACAGGAGTCAAAACCTTCGGGAGATTATATAATGAATTTTTACCGACCAAAATACATATCATGCAAGAAAACGGAGTCCGGAGAGCGCACAAGGTGCCCACGAGGCAGGGGGCGCGCCCAGGGGGCTAGGGCGCCCCTCCCACCCACGTGGAAGCCTCGTGTCCTTCCCGGACTGCTTCTTATTTTCCTATTTTTCTAAATATCCTAAAACGGAGAAAAATTGCCATTAAAACTGTTTGGGAGTCGGTTTACTTACCGTATCACATACCTATTCCTTTTCGGAGTCTGAAACGTTACGGAAGGTGTCCCTTATGTATTCCTTCGGGGTTACGGTTTCAATAACATTAGTTTCAACATTTATGGGATTACCTGAGATATAGTGTTTGATTCTTTGACCGTTCACCACCTTCGGATTTGTGCCTTCGAAGTTGTTGATTTTTATGGCACCGGAATGATAGACCTCCTCGATAACGTAAGGACCTTCCCATTTAGAGAGAAGTTTTCCTGCAAAAAATCTCAAACGAGAGTTGTATAGCAATACATAATCTCCTACATTAAATTCACGCTTTTGTATCCTTTTGTCATGCCATCTTTTAACTTTTTGTTTAAACAACTTGGCATTCTCATAGGCTTGGGTTCTCCATTCATCAAGTGAGCTAATGTCAAATAGCCTCTTCTCACCGGCAAGTTTGAAATCATAATTGAGCTCTTTAATAGCCCAGTATGCCCCCCCCCCCCCCCCCCCCCCCCCCCCCCCCCCCCCCCCCCCCCCCCCCCCCCCCCCCCCCCCCCCCCCCCCCCCCCCCCCCCCCCCCCCCCCCCCCCCCCCCCCCCCCCCCCCCCCCCCCCCCCCCCCCCCCCCCCCCCCCCCCCCCCCCCCCCCCCCCCCCCCCCCCCCCCCCCCCCCCCCCCCCCCCCCCCCCCCCCCCCCCCCCCCCCCCCCCCCCCCCCCCCCCCCCCCCCCCCCCCCCCCCCCCCCCCCCCCCCCCCCCCCCCCCCCCCCCCCCCCCCCCCCCCCCCCCCCCCCCCCCCCCCCCCCCCCCCCCCCCCCCCCCCCCCCCCCCCCCCCCCCCCCCCCCCCCCCCCCCCCCCCCCCCCCCCCCCCCCCCCCCCCCCCCCCCCCCCCCCCCCCCCCCCCCCCCCCCCCCCCCCCCCCCCCCCCCCCCCCCCCCCCCCCCCCCCCCCCCCCCCCCCCCCCCCCCCCCCCCCCCCCCCCCCCCCCCCCCCCCCCCCCCCCCCCCCCCCCCCCCCCCCCCCCCCCCCCCCCCCCCCCCCCCCCCCCCCCCCCCCCCCCCCCCCCCCCCCCCCCCCCCCCCCCCCCCCCCCCCCCCCCCCCCCCCCCCCCCCCCCCCCCCCCCCCCCACCATCAGTCATTAAATATCTAGGGACTCCACACCTCAAAAAAATAACTTCTTTAAGCATCTTAATAGAGGTGTTATGATCAGCACTACTAGTTGGAATAGCTTCTACCCACTTAGTAACGTAATCAACAACAACTAAAATATGTGTATACCCATTAGAGGAAGGAAAATGTCCCATATAATCAAAGCCCCAAACGTCAAATGGTTCAATAACAAGTGAATAATTCATAGGCATTTCTTGACGTCTACTAATGTTACCAATTCTTTGACATTCATCACAAGATAAGACAAACTTACGAGCAGTTCTATCTCCAGCGTGGTGTCCTCCATAAGCTTCGGAGTGACACTTGCGTAGGATCAGTTCCTGTTCATGCTCAGGTACACAACGCCTAATAACACCATCTACTCCTTCTTTATAAAGATGTGGGTCATCCCAGAAGTAATGTCTTAAATCATAGAAAAACTTTTTCTTTGGCTGGTATGTGAAACTAGGTGGTATGAATTTAGCAACAATGTAATTAGCATAATCAGCATACCATGGAGCAGTACGAGAAGCATTTATGACATTTAATTGTTCATCAGGAAAGCTATCATCAATAGGTAGTGGGTCATCAAGAACATTTTCTAACCTAGACAAGTTGTCTGCAACGGGGTTCTCAGCTCCCTTTCTATCAATAATATGCAAATCAAATTCTTGTAGCAAGAGAACCCATCTAATAAGTCTAGGTTTAGCATCTTTCTTTTCCATAAGATATTTAATAGCAGCATGATCAGTGTGAATAGATACTTTAGAATCAACAATATAAGGTCTGAACTTATCACAAGCAAATACAACTGCTAAGAATTCTTTTTCAGTAGTGGCATAATTTCTCTGGGCATTGTCTAGAGTTTTACTAGCATATTGAATAACATTTAATTTCTTATCAACTCTTTGCCCTAGAATAGCACCTACAGCATAATCGCTAGCATCACACATAATTTCAAAAGGTAAATTCCAATCAGGTGGCTGAACGATAGGTGCAGAGATTAATGCTTTCTTAAGTATTTCAAATGCTTCTACACAATCATCGTTAAAGACAAAAGGAATATCTTTTTGTAATAGATTAGTCAGAGGCCGAGAAATTTTTGAGAAGTCCTTAATGAACCTCCTATAAAAATCAGCATGACCAAGGAAACTTCTTATACCTTTGATGTCCTTGGGACATGGCATCTTTTCAATAGCATCAACTTTGGCTTTATCCACTTCAATACCTCTTTCAGAAATTTTATGCCCCAAAACAATGCCTTCATTAACCATAAAGTGGCACTTCTCCCAATTCAAGACAAGATTAGTATCTTCACATCTCTGCAAAACTCGATCAAGGTTGCTCAAGCAATCATCAAAAGAGGGGGGGGGGGGGGGTCTGCAAAACTTGATCAAGGTTGCTCAAGCAATCATCAAAAGAGGATCCATAAACGGAGAAATCGTCCATGAAAACCTCAAAAATCTTTGCACAAAAGTCAGAGAATATAGCCATCATGCATCTTTGAAAGGTAGCAGATGCATTGCATAAACCAAAAGGCATACGTCTATAAGCAAAAGTACCGAAAGGGCAAGTAAAAGTGGTTTTTGCTTGATCATCAGCTGACACAGGTATTTGAGAGAAACCAGAATAACCATCTAGAAAGCAAAAATGTGTATGTTTGGATAATCTTTCTAGCATTTGATCAATGAATGGCAAGGGGTAATGATCTTTTTTGGTAGCTTTATTTAATTTGTGGAAGTCAATTACCATCCTATAACCTGTAATAATTCTTTGCAGAATCAATTCATCTTTATCATTAGGAACGACAGTAGTACCTCCCTTCTTAGGGACACAATGGACAGGGCTTACCCACTGACTATCAGCAATGGGATAGATTATACCTGCCTCAAGGAGCTTTAGTATTTCCTTTCTTACCACTTCTTTCATCTTAGGATTTAACCATCGTTGGTGATCAATAACTGGTTTGGCATCTTTCTCCAAATTTATTTTGTGTTGGCATAGAGTGGGACTAATGTCCTTAAGATCATCAAGAGTGTATCCAATAGCAGCACGGTGCTTCTTCAGAGTTTTCAATAATTTCTCTTCTTCATGCTCTGAAAGGTTAGCACTAATAATAACAGGATATATCTTCTTTTCATCGAGATAAGCATATTTAAGAGTATCAGGCAATGGTTTAAGCTCAAACATGGGATCACCCTTGGGTGGAGGAGGATCCCCTAGGATTTCAATAGGCAAGTTGTGTTTCAGAATAGGTCCCTGTTTAAAGAACACTTCATCTATTTCCCTTCTTTCATTCATAAACATATCATTTTCATGGTCTAGCAAATATTGTTCTAAAGGATCACTAGGAGGTACGGCAATAGAAGCAAGACCAATAATTTCATCCTTACTAGGTAATTCCTCTTCATGATGTTGTCTATGAAATTTAGAAAAGTTGAACTCATGAGACATATCATCCAAACCAACAGTAACAACATCCTTTTTGCAGTCTATCTTGGCACTAACAGTGTTCAAGAAGGGTCTACCAAATATAATGAGACAAAAGATATCTTGTGGAGAACCAAGAACAAGAAAATCAGCAGGATATTTAGTTTTCCCACACAAGACTTCAACATCTCTAACAATTCCAATTGGTGATATAGTATCTCTATTGGCAAGCTTAATTGTAACATCAATTTCTTCTAACTCAGCGGGTGCAATATCATGCATAATTTCTTTGTATAAATCAATAGGTATTGCACTAGCACTAGCACCCATATCACACAAGCCATGATAACAATGATCTCCTATTTTAACAGAAATAACAGGCATGCCTACCACAGGTCTATGTTTATCTTTAGCACAAGGTTTAGCAATTCTAGCAGTTTCATCACAGAAATAAGTAACATGCCCATCAATATTATCAGCCAAGAGATCTTTAACAATAGCAATATTAGGTTCGACTTTAACTTGCTCAGGAGGTGTATAAGTTCTAATATTGCTTTTATGAACCACAGTTGAACCTTTAGCATGATCTTTTATCCTAACAGAAAAAGGTGGTTTCTCAACATAAGCAGTAGGAACAATAGGATCATTATAAGTGATAGTCTTTTCTTCAACTTTAATAGGTGCAACTACTTTTACTTCTATGGGAGGATGATATTTAAACCACTTCTCCTTAGGGAGATCAACGTGAGCAGCAAAAGATTCACAAAAAGAAGCTACTATCTCAGAGTCAAGTCCATATTTAGTGCTAAATTTACGGAAAACATCGGTATCCATAAAAGATTTAACACAATCAAACTTAGGTGTTATACCTGACTCCTTACCTTCGTCGAGGTCCCAATCTTCAGAGTTGCGTTTAATTCTTTCCAATAAATCCCATTTGAATTCAATAGTCTTCATCATAAAAGAACCAGTACAAGAAGTATCGAGCATGGTGTAATTGTTGTCAGAAAGCTGAGCATAAATTTTTTTGAATAATCATTTCTCTTGAGAGCTCATGATTGGGGCATGAATATAACATTGACTTAAGCCTCCCCCAAGCTTGAGCGATGCTTTCTCCTTCGCGAGGCCAAAAATTATATATATAATTACGATCATGATGAACAAGATGCATAGGATAAAACTTCTGATGAAATTCCAATTTCAATCGTTTGTAGTTCCATGATCCCATATCATCACATAGCCTATACCACGTCAATGCATCTCTCTTCAAAGATAAAGGAAAGACCTTCTTCTTGATCACATCATCGGGCATACCTGCAAGCTTAAATAATCCACAAACTTCATCCACATATATTAGGTGCTCATCAGGATGTAATGTTCCATCTCCTGCAAAACGATTAGCTAGCAGTTTTTCTATCATACCCGAAGGAATTTCAAAGTAGACATTTTCATTTTCAGTAGGTTCAGTAGGTTGAGGAGCAACTCTTTGCTCTACTGGTCGGGGTGAAGATACCCCGAACAAGCCCCTCAGAGGATTACTTTCCATAGTAACAAGTGACAGTAAATTTCAGCACACTATATAAATTTTTCCTTACCAAATTCCACCTACCAAAGGTGCTTCACTCCCCGGCAACGGCGCCAGAAAAGAGTCTTGATGACCCACAAGTGTAGGGGATCTATCGTAGTCCTTTTGATAAGTAAGAGTGTCGAACCCAACGAGGAGCAGAAGGAAATGATAAGCGGGTTTCAGCAAGGTATTCTCTGCAAGCACTAAAATTATAGGTAACAGATAGTTTTGTGATAAGGTAATTTGTAACGAGCAACATGTAACAAAAGTAAATAAAGTGCAGCAAGGTGGCCCAATCCTTTTTGTAGCAAAGGACAAGCCTGGACAAACTCTTATATAAAGAAAAGCGCTCTCGAGGACACATAGGAATTATCGTCAAGCTAGTTTTCATCACGTTCATATGATTCACGTTCGGTACCCCCCCCCCCCCCCCCCCCCCCCCCCCCCCCCCCCCCCCCCCCCCCCCCCCCCCCCCCCCCCCCCCCCCCCCCCCCCCCCCCCCCCCCCCCCCCCCCCCCCCCCCCCCCCCCCCCCCCCCCCCCCCCCCCCCCCCCCCCCCCCCCCCCCCCCCCCCCCCCCCCCCCCCCCCCCCCCCCCCCCCCCCCCCCCCCCCCCCCCCCCCCCCCCCCCCCCCCCCCCCCCCCCCCCCCCCCCCCCCCCCCCCCCCCCCCCCCCCCCCCCCCCCCCCCCCCCCCCCCCCCCCCCCCCCCCCCCCCCCCCCCCCCCCCCCCCCCCCCCCCCCCCCCCCCCCCCCCCCCCCCCCCCCCCCCCCCCCCCCCCCCCCCCCCCCCCCCATCTTGTAGGCAAAGTGCTTGTCAAAGGACGTAACTACTCACAAATCATATTCATGTTCATAATCAGAGGGGTATTAATATGCATAATGGATCTGAACATATGATCTTCCACCAAGTAAACCAACTAGCATCAACTACAAGGAGTAATCAACACTACTAGCAACCCACAGGTACCAATCTGAGGTTTTGGATACAAAGATTGGATACAAGAGATGAACTAGGGTTTGAGAGGAGATGGTGCTGGTGAAGATGTTGATGAAGGTTGACCCCCTCCCGCTGAGAGGATCGTTGGTGATGATTTCCCCCTCCCGGAGGGAAGTTTCCCCGGCAGAACAGCTCCGCCAGAGCCCTAGATTGGTTCCGCCAAGGTTCCGCCTCGTGGCAGCGGTGTTTCGTCCCGCAAGGTTGCTTATGATTTTTTCCAGGGTAAAAGACTTCATATAGCAGAAGATGGACACCGGAGGCCTGCCAGGGGGCCCACGAGGCAGGGGGCGCGCCCAGGGGGGTAGGGCGCGCCCCCCACCCTCGTGGATGGTGGGTGGCCCTCCTCTGGTAGTTTCTTCACTCAGTATTTTTTATTAATTCCAAAATTGACTTCCATGGAGTTTCAGGACTTTTGGAGTTGTGCAGAATAGGTCTCTAATATTTGCTCCTTTTCCAGCCCAGAATTCCAGCTGCCGGCATTCTCCCTCTTCATATAAACCTTGTAAAATAAGAGAGAATAGGCATAAGTATTGTGACATAATGTGTAATAATAGCCCATAATGCAATAAATATCGATATAAAAGCATGATGCAAAATAGACGTATCAAAGATTAACTCCCACTTGATTCAAGTGATTGTAGTACTCAGACATTCTAAGCACATGCTCACTAGCTGAGCAATTCTCCTCCATCTTGTAGGCAAAGTGCTTGTCAAAGGTCTCATACCTTTCGACATGGGCATGAGTCTGAAATACTAATTTCAACTCTTGGAACATCTCATATGCTACGTGGCGTTCAAAACGTTTTTGAAGCCCCGATTCTAAGCCGTAAAGCATGGTGCACTAAACTATCAACTAGTCATCATATCGAGCTTGCCAAACGTTCATAACGTCTGCATCTGCTCCTGCAATCGGTCTGTCACCTAGCGGTGCATCAAGGACATAATTCTTCTATGCAGCAATGAGGATAATCCTCAGATCACGGATCCAATCCGCATCATTGCTACTAACATCTTTCAACTTAGTTTTCTCTAGGAACATATCAAAAAATAGAACAGGGGAGCTAAACGCGAGCTATTGATCTACAACATAGATGTGCTAATACTACCAGGACTAAGTTCATGATAAATTAAAGTTCAATTAATCATATTACTTAAGAACTCCCACTTAGATAGACATCCCTCTAATCATCTAAGTGATCACGTGATCCAAATCAACTAAACCATAACCAATCATCACGTGAAATGGAGTAGTTTTCAATGGTGTACATCACTATGTTGATCATATCTACTATATGATTCACGTTCGACCTTTCGGTCTCAGTGTTCCGAGGCCATATCTGCATATGCTAGGCTCGTCAAGTTTAACCCGAGTATTCTGCGTGTGCAAAACTGGCTTGCACCCGTTGTATAAGAACGTTGAGCTTATCACACCCAATCATCATGTGGTGTCTCGGCACGACGAACTTTGGCAACGGTGCATACTCAGGGGGAACACTTGTACCTTGAAATTTTAGTGAGAGATCATCTTATAATGCTACCGTCAAACAAAGCAGAATAAGATGCATAAAGGATAAACATCACATGCAATCAATATAACTGATATGATATGGCCATCATCATCTTGTGCCTTTGATCTCCATCTCCAAAGCACCGTCATGATCACCATCGTCATCGGCGCGACACCTTGATCTCCATCGTAGCATCGTTTTCGTCTCGCCAACTATTGCTTCTACGACTATCGCTACAGCTTAGTGATAAAGTAAAGCAATTACATGGCGATTGCATTTCATACAATAAAGCGACAACCATATGGCTCCTGCTAGTTGCCGATAACTCGGTTACAAAACTTGATCATCTCATACAATAAAATTTAGCATCATGTCTTGACCATATCACATCACCCCCCCCCCCCCCCCCCCCCCCCCCCCCCCCCCCCCCCCCCCCCCCCCCCCCCCCCCCCCCCCCCCCCCCCCCCCCCGAACCGTTCTTACCTACGCATCAAAACCACAATGATATTTCGTCAAGTATGTGTTGTTTTAACCTTCACAAGGACCGGGCGTAGCCACACTCGATTCAACTAAAGTTGGAGAAACTAACACCCGCCAGCCACCTGTGTGCTAAGCACGTCGGTAGAACCAGTCTCGCGTAAGCGTACGCGTAATGTCGGTCCGGGCCGCTTCATCCAACAATACCGCCGAATCAAAGTATGACATGCTGGTAAGCAGTATGACTTGTATCGCCCACAACTCACTTGTGTTCTACTCGTGCGTATAACATCTACACATAAACCTGGCTCGGATGCCACTGTTGGGGAACGTTGTAATTTCAAAAAAATTCCTACGCACACGCAAGATCATGGTGATGCATAGCAACGAGAGGGGAGAGTGTCGTCTACGTACCCTCATAGACCGTAAGCGGAAGCATTATGACAACGCGGTTGATGTAGTCATACGTCTTCACGATCGACCGATCCCAGCACTGAAGTTACGGCACCTCCGCGGACTGCACACGTTCAGCTCAGCGACGTCCCACGAACTCATGATCCAGTAGAGCTTCGAGGGAGAGCTTCGTCAGCACGACGGTGTGATGACGGTGTTGATGAAGTTACCGACGCAGGGCTTCGCCTAAGCACCGCTACAATATGACCGAGGTGGATTATGGTGGAGGGGGGCACCGCACACGGCTAAGAGAGATCAATGATCAACTTGTGTGTCTATGGGGTGCCCCCCTCCCCCGTATATAAAGGAGTGGAGGAGGGGAGGGCCGGCCCTCTCTAGGGCGCGCCATAAGGGATTCCTACTCCCGCCGGGAGTAGGATTCCCCCCCTTCCAAGAGGAGGAGTAGGAGGGAAGGAAGGAGGAGAGAGGGGGAAGGAAAAAGGGAGGCGCCGCCCCCTTCCTTGTCCAATTCGGACTAGGGGGGAGGGGGCACGCGGCCTACCCTGGCCGCCCCTCCTCTTCTCCACTAAGGCTCATAAGGCCCATAATACTCCCCGGTGGTTCCGGTAACCCCCCGGTACTCCGGTATTCGCCCGATATCATCCGGAACCTTTTGGATGACCAAATATAGGCTTCCAATATATCGATCTTTATGTCTCGACCATTTCGAGACTCCTCGTCATGCCCGTGATCATATCCGGGACTCCGAACTACCTTCGGTACATCAAATCACATAAACTCATAATACCGATCGTCACCGAACGCTAAGCGTGCGGACCCTACGGGTTCGAGAACTATGTAGACATGACCGAGACACATCTCCGGTCAATAACCAATAGCGGAACCTGGATGCTCATATTAGCCCCCACATATTCTACGAAGATCTTTATCGGTCAAACCGCATAACAACATACGTCCCCCCCCCCCCCCCCCCCCCCCCCCCCCCCCCCCCCCCCCCCCCCCCCCCCCCCCCCCCCCCCCCCCCCCCCCCCCCCCCCCCCCCCCCCCCCCCCCCCCCCCCCCCCCCCCCCCCCCCCCCCCCCCCCCCCCCCCCCCCCCCCCCCCCCCCCCCCCCCCCCCCCCCCCCCCCCCCCCCCCCCCCCCCCCCCCCCCCCCCCCCCCCCCCCCCCCCCCCCCCCCCCCCCCCCCCCCCCCCCCCCCCCCCCCCCCCCCCCCCCCCCCCCCCCCCCCCCCCCCCCCCCCCCCCCCCCCCCCCCCCCCCCCCCCCCCCCCCCCCCCCCCCCCCCCCCCCCCCCCCCCCCCCCCCCCCCCCCCCCCCCCCCCCCCCCCCCCCCCCCCCCCCCCCCCCCCCCCCCCCCCCCCCCCCCCCCCCCCCCCCCCCCCCCCCCCCCCCCCCCCCCCCCCCCCCCCCCCCCCCCCCCCCCCCCCCCCCCCCCCCCCCCCCCCCCCCCCCCCCCCCCCCCCCCCCCCCCCCCCCCCCCATCCCGTTAATCAAATGACAACTCATGTCTATGGCTAGGAAACTTAACCATCGTTGATTCAACGAGCTAGTCAAGTAGAGGCATACTAGTGACACTATGTTTGTCTATGTATTCACACATGTACTAAGTTTCCGGTTAATACAATTCTAGCATGAATAATAAACATTTATCATGATATAAGGAAATATAAATAACAACTTTAGTATTGCCTCTAGGGCATATTTCCTTCAATGACCAGGCCCTTTTATGTGCAGTGCAATTTTAGTGTAGCTTTCAGTATATAAAACTTTGCAATTTCATTCCAAAAGCCAGTGCCAAAATAGGAGTCACCACGTTCATCAAGTCTTACAGTAGCAACGATTGTAAATCCATGGTTTGTGTGCAGTATGACATCCATGGAGCCTTGATCTATGTAAAGGGAAAAATTGTGCACTACATAATCTGTTGCATAGCGAGGGATGTTCTGCAGAAAATGGTAGGATTGTTAAAGAAAATATGGTAACATGCAAATATGGGCCCAAATTGAAAGAACTGTACATCAGTTGAAATCGAAGGACAAAATTCTATAATTAAACAGATAGGGTAAACATGATGTCATGGAAAAATGAGAGTAATCGAAAGAACAATACATCATTAATTTGCCTAATATAGAAAGAAGAGGGAAAAAATCCCCTTTGAAGTATATGGTGCATGTGGCACCTTTTATCCAAATGTAGCAATATTTAGAATATGTTCAGGAAAGTAGGCCATGCCAACCGATTTAGGGTGAGATTGAACATACCGCGCGCGTCCTCAAGTTATCTGGTACGGTGAGATGGAATCTCTGGTAGCGGTCGCAAAGTCCTAAAGTGTCGGCGCACTGTACATTCTATGAATGAAAGAAAACCCTCAAATTAGCTCGAATAAAAATGATTTCATGGCGATTTCCGCCGGGTGATTAAAGGACGCAGATGAACTGGGATAAGAGATGAGATAATATCTCGTTAAATTAGTTACCTTGTCGTCCATGAGAAAGAACCCTCAGTGCGAGCAGTGTCGAGAAAGTCGATGGTGATAGGCGGCAGCAAGCGGAAGTGGCGAAATGCGGTGGGCTTTGCCGGTAGCCTGGCGGCGGCGGCAGGCGTCGAGCTAAGTGTTTACCGCCGCGATAGGCGGTGCCATGGCATAGACGCGGAGGAGCTTGTGCAGGTGTGAATGGGGAACGTACCGAAGGGGCCGAGGGGGTGGCAGGCGGGGTGAGGGTTTTTGTGATGTGGGGATGGTGAGGGTTTTCTTTTTTCTTTTTTGAATTCGGTGGTGAGGGTTTTCTGTCCCACAAAGAATTTTGGGGGCGACGGTTTGCTAGAGCGAACCGTGTGTGATTGACGCAGCAGGCAAAATGAAAGTCATTGCACACGGTTCCAATTTTGGGAACCGTGTGTGATTGACGTACTACCTCCGTCCTGGTTTATTGGTCCCCTGTTGTAATTTTTACCAAAATTTGGCGAAATATTTAACATACTCAGACATAGATAATAAGCGTACATGTACATAAGCATAGTTCAACCATAAGTACATAGTTCAACCATCATTAAGCATACTCAAGCGTGCATAGTTCGATCCATCCCACATCTCATCTCACATGCGGCCGGCATGATCTTGAAGCTTCTCCAGGTACTCGGCGTACGCGCCGTGCGCCACCCTGTGAGAATACTTCTGCTTGAAGGAGCCAACGACCCGTCCTCTTGCATGCCCCAGAACACTTAGATACGCGTCATGAAGCTTCTGGTTGCAAAATGGGCATCCATAGCCGCCGTTCCATGTCCTAATACGCCTGTTATGCATTCTGCATAAAGCTCCCTCAGGATTTGCCTCTTGTACCTCCTCTTGCCATCTTCATCCTCGCTGTCCACATCGTCAGACAGCACCTATACAAATAATAAAACAAATTTGGCATCAAATCAATGATTACATGCCGTGAAGTAGGATTAGGAATTTATGGCTATTTATTTATACATATCCAGAGATTATGGTTCAATTTTTAAGCACACTCGTCTATGTACAAACAAATCTTGAGGAAAATAATGGCACAAACATATGTAGGTCATTCAAAAAATCAATTGTCAAGCCCTGGCTAGGAATTATTAGCACGAACACTAATCCTAGTCGGATTACTAGCAGAAATCATTTGCACAGATGAAACAACTAATCACTTATCACCTGTACCATTCAAACAATCAATACACTACACGGATCTAGCGAAACTTACTCAGATTGCATGGATTGGGAGAACATAACCATAGGATTTCTATTCCAAAAAGGGGGAGGCAGGAGTAACCAGAGAAACCCTATGATCTATTTGACACATAAATGGGTATAGATGACTAACCAGCGTCCGTCGTCGTTGGAGTCGTCGCCGGAGTGGTCGTCGGAGTCATCACCGGAGTGGTCATCGGGGTCGGTGTGGAACTCTACCTCCGGCTGTGGAAGCTCGACACCGTCGACGACGTCAGGGTGCAGCGATAACTCGCCGGCGGTGACGGCAACCTCTGTCTCCATCTCCACGCCGTGCTCCGGTGCTTTAGCAGCCCCGGCGTCACCACTCCCTCCGATGGGGCGCTTCAGCGGCATCCTCATACACTGACAGCTTTGAGGACTGAGAGCGGCGTCAAGGATGCAAGCGGAGAGAGAGGATTGTGTGTGCGTAGCGAGGATGGGGGGTGCGGCCGCTCGGGCGCACCATTAATATGGAGTAGTGGGAGTTGTGGGAGAGAGGCGGGCGGCGGTCAAACCGATGGCTCGCCTCCCGGTGGGCCTGCGCACCGGACTGCTGGCATGCCTACCAAAGTTTCACACAGCTACTCGCACGCCTCCCGATGACACTGCGCAGCGAGCATGCCTCCGTCAATTCACACACCTGCACGCACGCCTCCCCGTCTGCCTGCGCGGCGGACTGCTCGCATGCGTCCCATCAACTCACGCCTGCTCACACGCCACACGGGTCGCGCGGCGGCACATATATTGTTTTTCTATTTGGATGATTAATGCTGCCGCTTTATTGCTTAACCGAAGCATGACACGTATCCATTGTTGGTCTAACGCTCATGGTTCGAATAAATAATCCATTTGGGATATTGGTTCCCAATTATTAATAATCTCCCGTCTGTAATTAGATAAAGATTACATCAAAACTGGTCTCAAATTTGATAAAAAAAGTACAATGCCACTTTGTATTGGTGTCTATATGACAACACGATAAGTTTTACGAATTTCAAATAAGTTTTGGATGTACTAGAATTTAAAAATCAAGATTCTCAATGTTTGAAATTTGTTGCACGGGAGTAAACATGCACCCAGTGAGACACATGTGTTTTTGCAATCCATTTAGGTGCACTGTCACGTGTGCATGTAGCTCAAATTTGATTTTTGCACATTATACCCGTAGAAAATCAATCAATGTACTAAAACGTCTTAATGATCTCTGTGATTTTTTTGAAATTAAAACGTCCCTCCTTTGGTAACATGTATGTTCACCGCGGGATAATTAATTTAACATGCATCGTAGTTGCGGTGGATTCGCGGTGTGTGTGTGGGTGTGTGCGTCTGGGGGTGGCGGGTGGCTCGTAGTACACTACGAGTTGTGAGCCACCGTGTGGGTTGGCCATTTTGTTAGGCAGACCGGTGCCACATCAGAGTCGTGAAATCGTTATTTAAAACATTACACAACCCTTTCATACATAAATGTTTTGGCCACTTGCAGTCGATGGTTGTCCTACACGACACTCGATACTCGTGTGTGACGCTTTCTGTGGGCCCGCGAGGTCGTCGTCCATCACTTTGAGGAACAGCCGGCAGTGAGGTTAATTTGACCAGCAAGGTAGAATCTTTTTTTGTGTTATGGTGGTATATAGTACGCATCGAAGAGGTGGGAGGGGACTAGCATATATACTATACGTACGCGTCCATGAACAAGTACACCTCACTTAGTGTCAGGACTTTTTGGTTACCGAGGCACGTGCCACATCAAAATTGTGAAATTGGTTATTCAAACATCACACAACACCTTTTTGGGCCACATGCATATCCTAGCTAGGACACTCACGTGTGATGCTTCCATTTGTGGGCCCACGAGGCCGTCGTCGATGCATGCATGCATCACTTTGACCTACATCGGGAGAGGTTAATTAATTTCACCATCGATGAGGATTCTTTTGGGTTGTACATATATTACGGCAGGAGCATATAGTATGCGGTGAAGAGGGGGGAAGGGGACCATCATATGTAGTACGCTTGATATGAACCTCACTCTGTGTGGGTGCATGGTTTACGGTTTTTGAGGCATGTGGCACATCAAAGTTGTGCATTTTGGGTATTCAACATATATATGTTTGGCCCACATGCAAAGCGGTGGTGGTTGTCCTCTCGCACCCACTTAAGCGGTTATCAGCGATATCGATGCTGTCCATCTGTGGGCCCGCTTGGTCCATCACTACTTTTTGCCTGACAACAAGAGAGGTTAATTTGACTTAGGAGGGGATTATTATTTTTGCTCTGGGATGACATGCATGATACAGTTTGAGCACACACACATGCATGTGTACGCATGAATCCCTCCCATCGAGTCGAAGTGGCTAGTACAACGACACATGATGAACCGATCTCGCTCTGTGTGGGGAGCTAGTGTACGATTTTTGACACACGCGCCACATCAATGTTGTGTATTCAAACATGCATGCACGCATCACCTCCATACATATGCATGTAGTGGTTGCCTTCGAACGATACACTCCCTCGCGTGGTTATCGACGACAAGCCTATATATTCGTGGGCCCGCGTGGACATCCATGATCACCTTGACCAACAACAAGATAGGTTACCATGGCGGATTCTTCATTTGGTTCATGTTATCGTAGTATAGGTCATGGTGAGATTCAGACCTAATTAAGTTTGAGCGCATATACTATGCACGCATGCATGCATGAATCCCTGTCATTGGCTTGAAGTGTGGCCTAACATACATATACTCATCAACCTAACCCTCACTCAGTGTGGGGATTTCTAGTTCGAAATCACGATGCCACATCAAAGTTGTTCCATTGTTACTCAAAAACACACCTCTCCATACATATGTTTGGGCCACATGCATGCAGTGGTTGTCTTCGGGGACTAGCTACTTGCGTGATTATTGGCGAGCTAGCCCATCTTCGGGGTTGCATGGACGGCCATCACTTTGACCAACAACAAGAGAGAGGTTGTACGACCAAGGTCGATTATGCTTGGTCCGTTTTACGATCCATCTTGGTGAGATATATGCCTCTCTGGCCCACTGACTGAAAGGTGTGTGGGGGGGCCCCCCCCCCCCCCCCCCCCCCCCCCCCCCCCCCCCCCCCCCCCCCCCCCCCCCCCCCCCCCCCCCCCCCCCCCCCCCCCCCCCCCCCCCCCCCCCCCCCCCCCCCCCCCCCCCCCCCCCCCCCCCCCCCCCCCCCCCCCCCCCCCCCCCCCCCCCCCCCCCCCCCCCCCCCCCCCCCCCCCCCCCCCCCCCCCCCCCCCCCCCCCCCCCCCCCCCCCCCCCCCCCCCCCCCCCCCCCCCCCCCCCCCCCCCCCCCCCCCCCCCCCCCCCCCCCCCCCCCCCCCCCCCCCCCCCCCCCCCCCCCCCCCCCCCCCCCCCCCCCCCCCCCCCCCCCCCCCCCCCCCCCCCCCCCCCCCCCCCCCCCCCCCCCCCCCCCCCCCCCCCCCCCCCCCCCCCCCCCCCCCCCCCCCCCCCCCCCCCCCCCCCCCCCCCCCCCCCCCCCCCCCCCCCCCCCCCCCCCCCCCCCCCCCCCCCCCCCCCCCCCCCCCCCCCCCCCCCCCCCCCCCCCCCCCCCCCCCCCCCCCCCCCCCCCCCCCCCCCCCCCCCCCCCCCCCCCCCCCCCCCCCCCCCCCCCCCCCCCCCCCCCCCCCCCCCCCCCCCCCCCCCCCCCCCCCCCCCCCCCCCCCCCCCCCCCCCCCCCCCCCCCCCCCCCCCCCCCCCCCCCCCCCCCCCCCCCCCCCCCCCCCCCCCCCCCCCCCCCCCCCCCCCCCCCCCCCCCCCCCCCCCCCCCCCCCCCCCCCCCCCCCCCCCCCCCCCCCCCCCCCCCCCCCCCCCCCCCCCCCCCCCCCCCCCCCCCCCCCCCCCCCCCCCCCCCCCCCCCCCCCCCCCCCCCCCCCCCCCCCCCCCCCCCCCCCCCCCCCCCCCCCCCCCCCCCCCCCCCCCCCCCCCCCCCCCCCCCCCCCCCCCCCCCCCCCCCCCCCCCCCCCCCCCCCCCCCCCCCCCCCCCCCCCCCCCCCCCCCCCCCCCCCCCCCCCCCCCCCCCCCCCCCCCCCCCCCCCCCCCCCCCCCCCCCCCCCCCCCCCCCCCCCCCCCCCCCCCCCCCCCCCCCCCCCCCCCCCCCCCCCAGAGGTGCCACATCGAAGTTGCATTTGGTATTTGAAAATCAAACCACCCTTTTGATACATAAATTTGGTCCACATGCAAGTGTGTTCGTGTTCTGACCCTCTCCTGCGTCATTTTTCACCAAATTTATGAACATTAGACAAGTCAGATGATGCAACAGACACAGTTCACTCAAACTAACCGTGTGCCACGCCGGTGCACCTGTCACGCACACATCCACACAGTACATTGGGCTCCACGAGGCTCCCCCTCTCAAAAATATCTGCCCGCCTCGATGGTTTTTCTGTTTCATAACACACGGTTGTTATCTCCGGACCGTGTGCGATGTTTCTTGTTCCCAATCCCGCCTGCATCCCTAGAAAACATCTACCCGCCTCGAGGGTTTTTCTGTTTCATAACACACGGTTGTTATCTCCGGACCGTGTGCGATGTTTATTGTTCCCAATCCCGCCTGCATCCCTAGAAAATATCTGCCCGCCTCGAGGGTTTTTCTGTTTCATAACACACGGTTGTTATCTCCGGACCGTGTGCGATGCACTATCATCAAAATTTTCAATAGCCCGGCATTTCACTCCCGCGTAGTAAAATTTTCAGTACCCGCGTCATTTCCTCAAACACCCCGTGCCCCCCTCCACACACACACACACACCAAAACCTCCTCGGGCGTGCGCCCACACACACACACACCCTCCCTCGCTCGAAACCCTAGCAAGGTCCCCGCCACCGCTGCCGCCGTCGCCGCCGCAAGGCCTCCATTGTCAACATCTGCCGGTTTGCCCGTGCATCTTACCCACCGATCTCCATACCCAGGCCGCCCTGAGTTTCTTAGATGACGCCTGCCAAATGCCCCCTTTCCCACAGATCCCCATCCCCATCCCCCACTCCAGAGCATCGCAGCCTAAGCCCAGCTACGCTTCCCGTGGAGCTCGAGGAGCGACTGGCCCAAAAGAGGTGTATAGCGGTCTCTTCGCCCGACGTCGCCGAGGAAGCTGACGACCATTACTGGTGGCAGGCACTCAAGCAGCGGGCTAGAGTATGCGAGCATGTCTCAGCCGCCGGCTACGACATCGAGGTCATCGATAGCGACGGCCTAAGGCGGGCTGTGTCACAGGTTAAGTGGCCCACCCCAACCCCTCGGGTTCAACCGCCATCGATCTCATCCATGGCCCCGCCACTGATCTCCTCTGGCTCGCTGTCAATAATTTGCCATTCTACATCGCCATCGAGCCCTTTTTGTCATTTCTGAAGGACATGTTCTGCGACGCTGGCTTGGGATCCACAGCTTCCAAGTCAGACCTCATCGACGGCGACCATGAGGAGGGCACCCTCTCCGGCTCTTCCAAGGGGAAAGAGCCCATCTTCTCTTCCAAGGGGAAAGCACCCATCTGCAACATCAGGGAGGGCACCCTACAGCCGTGCTCTTCCAAGGGGAAGGAGCCCATCTGCGACAACATGGAGCGCATCCAGGGTCCGTGCTCTTCCCATGGGAACGAGCCCATCTGTGACAAGTGAGGAAACCCATGATTTGTTTTGCCGTGCCTCTTCACAGGGGGAAACCCATGATTTGTTTTGTCGAGTCCCTTTTGTAGTGTAGCGAGAATATGTCCAGTTTTAATTGCTATATCTGGTTGTTTGCAGTATGCCTTGTTTATTTCAGTTGTTCACAATGTGATGCTCTATATGTGCAATTATTTACTGTGCATTACATTTCATCAATCCAGTTTTAAACATACCGATAGGAATGCATATATTTGCTTGCTGTTAAGCCTGTTGTAGCTAGCATATGCCTCTTTTAAAGTTTTTTGATTGTTCGGTTGTTTGTAGTTAGCATATGTTCAGTTTCAAATGCTATCTTTGGTTGTTCGTAGTATGCCTTGTTTATTCCAGTTATTCACAACGTGATGTTCTATATGTGCATGTATGAACTGTGCAGTTCAATTTCATCAGTACCAGTTTCAACAATACCACTATGAATGACTACATTTGGTTGCTGCATCTTGTAGTTAACACGCCTTTCCATTTTTATTTAACCATAACTAGTGTACTTAGACCGGCACAATACCAGTTTGAATGACTATGTTTGCTTGTTGTTAAATGTTAGGCCTGTTGCAGTTAGTACACCTTTCCACTTGTTTTGCTTTACTAGCGTGCTTAAACCTGCACACTGAAGCTATCTTTTGGAGATTATTTTGTCTGACATGTATAATTTTGGTTGATGTTTAGCCTGTTGTGCTTAACATGCTTCTCGATGTACCTACACAGGACAATTTTGGGAACGACTGCTGTTTTCCATCGAGGTTAGTTTCATCCCATGGCTTATATCTGCTCACTGTTCAGGATATCGGTAGCTGGTACCATATAGGCCGGCGGCTGATAAGGGACTAATCGGTGAATCGGACTTTTAACTGAATATATCTGCAACCCATTTTTCGTTAGGTTAACTAGGGCCATATGTAATATATCTGAGGCTACATAGTAACATGCACTGTACTTAATGTCTAAATATGCAATTCTAGGCTATATAGCAACAAGGAAGAGTGTTACATTAATGTTCTAATAATGTCTAGATATACGTAGAAGAGCAGCAGCAGCAACAGCAACAACACAGCCCTGTTTAGATACTCAACTTAACTAGAGGTTAGAGTTAGTTTCTAGCTCATTACTAACCCTGAACTAACTCCATCCAAAGAGTTGTTTGGATGGCAGGGTTAGATCGACAATAAATGCACTAGGTGAACTAGCTCCAATTAGCACCTGATACGTCTCCAACGTATCTATAATTTTTGATTGTTCCATGCTATTATATTATCTATTTTGGATGTTCAATGGGCTTTATTATACACTTTTATATTATTTTTGGGACTAACCTATTAACCGGAGGCCCAGCCCAAATTGCTGTTTTTTTGCCTATTTCAGTGTTTCGAAGGAAAGGGATATCAAACGGAGTCCAAACGGAATGAAACCTTCGGGAACGTGATTTTTGGAACAAACGTGATCCAGAGGACTTGGAGTGGACGTCAAGCAATCAACGAGGAGGCCACGAGGCAGGGAGGTGCGCCTGCTCCCCTGGGCGTGCCCCCCACCCTCGTGGGCCCCTCGTGGCTCTCCTGACCGACCTCTTTCGCCTATATATACTCATATACCCTGGAAACATCAGAACAGACGACGAAACCCTATTTCCACCAGCCGCAACCTTCTGTACCTGTGAGATCCCATCTTGGGGCCTTTTTCGGCGCTCCGCCGGAGGGGGCATCGATCACGGAGGGCCTCTACATCAACACCATAGCCTCTCCGATGATGTGTGAGTAGTTTACCTCAGACCTTCGGGTCCATAGTTATTAGCTAGATGGCTTCTTCTCTCTCTTTGGATCTCAATACAAAGTTCTCCTCGATTCTCTTGGAGATCTATTCGATGTAATCTTCTTTTGCGGTGTGTTTGTCGAGATCCGATGAATTGTGGGTTTATGATCAAGATTATCTATGAACAATATTTGAATCTCCTCTGAATTCTTTTATGTATAATTGGTTATCTCTGCAAGTCTCTTCGAATTATCAGTTTGGTTTGGCCTACTAGTTTGATCTTTCTTGCAATGGGAGAAGTGCTTAGCTTTGGGTTCAATCATGCGGTGCTCAATCCCAGTGACAGTAGGGGAAACGACACGTATTGTATTGTTGCCATCGAGGATAAAAAGATGGGGTTTATATCATATTGCTTGAGTTTATCCCTCTACATCATCCCCCCCCCCCCCCCCCCCCCCCCCCCCCCCCCCCCCCCCCCCCCCCCCCCCCCCCCCCCCCCCCCCCCCCCCCCCCCCCCCCCCCCCCCCCCCCCCCCCCCCCCCCCCCCCCCCCCCCCCCCCCCCCCCCCCCCCCCCCCCCCCCCCCCCCCCCCCCCCCCCCCCCCCCCCCCCCCCCCCCCCCCCCCCCCCCCCCCCCCCCCCCCCCCCCCCCCCCCCCCCCCCCCCCCCCCCCCCCCCCCCCCCCCCCCCCCCCCCCCCCCCCCCCCCCCCCCCCCCCCCCCCCCCCCCCCCCCCCCCCCCCCCCCCCCCCCCCCCCCCCCCCCCCCCCCCCCCCCCCCCCCCCCCCCCCCCCCCCCCCCCCCCCCCCCCCCCCCCCCCCCCCCCCCCCCCCCCCCCCCCCCCCCCCCCCCCCCCCCCCCCCCCCCCCCCCCCCCCCCCCCCCCCCCCCCCCCCCCCCCCCCCCCCCCCCCCCCCCCCCCCCCCCCCCCCCCCCCCCCCCCCCCCCCCCCCCCCCCCCCCCCCCCCCCCCCCCCCCCCCCCCCCCCCCCCCCCCCCCCCCCCCCCCCCCCCCCCCCCCCCCCCCCCCCCCCCCCCCCCCCCCCCCCCCCCCCCCCCCCCCCCCCCCCCCCCCCCCCCCCCCCCCCCCCCCCCCCCCCCCCCCCCCCCCCCCCCCCCCCCCCCCCCCCCCCCCCCCCCCCCCCCCCCCCCCCCCCCCCCCCCCCCCCCCCCCCCCCCCCCCCCCCCCCCCCCCCCCCCCCCCCCCCCCCCCCCCCCCCCCCCCCCCCCCCCCCCCCCCCCCCCCCCCCCCCCCCCCCCCCCCCCCCCCCCCCCCCCCCCCCCCCCCCCCCCCCCCCCCCCCCCCCCCCCCCCCCCCCCCCCCCCCCCCCCCCCCCCCCCCCCCCCCCCCCCCCCCCCCCCCCCCCCCCCCCCCCCCCCCCCCCCCCCCCCCCCCCCCCCCCCCCCCCCCCCCCCCCCCCCCCCCCCCCCCCCCCCCCCCCCCCCCCCCCCCCCCCCCCCCCCCCCCCCCCCCCCCCCCCCCCCCCCCCCCCCCCCCCCCCCCCCCCCCCCCCCCCCCCCCCCCCCCCCCCCCCCCCCCCCCCCCCCCCCCCCCCCCCCCCCCCCCCCCCCCCCCCCCCCCCCCCCCCCCCCCCCCCCCCCCCCCCCCCCCCCCCCCCCCCCCCCCCCCCCCCCCCCCCCCCCCCCCCCCCCCCCCCCCCCCCCCCCCCCCCCCCCCCCCCCCCCCCCCCCCCCCCCCCCCCCCCCCCCCCCCCCCCCCCCCCCCCCCCCCCCCCCCCCCCCCCCCCCCCCCCCCCCCCCCCCCCCCCCCCCCCCCCCCCCCCCCCCCCCCCCCCCCCCCCCCCCCCCCCCCCCCCCCCCCCCCCCCCCCCCCCCCCCCCCCCCCCCCCCCCCCCCCCCCCCCCCCCCCCCCCCCCCCCCCCCCCCCCCCCCCCCCCCCCCCCCCCTTGATTCTTTGAAGCTTAGATCTATTCCACCTAAGCATGATATCAATGAGTCTCTCAAAGCCATGAGAATTTCCATTGATGAGTGCAAAGAAAGAACCGCTAGGGTGCATGCTAAGAAAGATTGCTTTGTAAAAGCGTGTTCTTCAAATTTTTATGAGAATAAAGATGGAGATCTAAAAGTTATTGATGTGTCCCCTATTAAATCTTTGTTTTGCAATATGAATCTTGATAATGATGGGACTGGAGATGAGTCTACTTTAGTTAAAAGGCGTCCGAATAATTCGGAGTTTTTAGATCTTGATGCAAAAATTGGTAAAAGTGGGATTGAAGAGGTTAAAACTTTAGATAGCAATGAACCCACTATTTTGGATAGCTCCACCGTTCAATGTAAACACGTATCCGGTTTGCGATTTAGAATCGTCCGGATCAGTGTCAAAGCTTGCATCGATGTAACCATTTACGACTAGCTCTTTGTCACCTCCATAAACGAGAAACATATCCTTAGTCCTTTTCAGGTATTTTAGGATGTTCTTGACCGCTGTCCAATGATCCACTCCTGGATTACTTTGGTACCTCCCTGCTAGACTAATAGCAAGCCACACATCAGGTCTGGTACACAGCATTGCATACATGATAGAGCCTATGGCTGAAGCATAGGGAACATCTTTCATTTTCTCTCTATCTTCTGCAATGGTCGGGCATTGAGTCTGACTCAACTTCACACCTTGTAACACAGGCAAGAACCCTTTCTTTGCTTGATCCATTTTGAACTTCTTCAAAACTTTGTCAAGGTATGTGCTTTGTGAAAGTCCTATCAAGCGTCTTGATCTATCTCTATAGATCTCGATGCCTAATATGTAAGCAGCTTCACCGAGGTCTTTCATTGAAAAACTCTTATTCAAGTATCCTTTTATGCTATCCAGAAATTCTATATCATTTCCAATCAGCAATATGTCATCCACATATAATATTAGAAATGCTACAGAGCTCCCACTCACTTTCTTGTAAATACAGGCTTCTCCAAAAGTCTGTATAAAACCATATGCTTTGATCACACTATCAAAACATTTATTCCAACTCCGAGAGGCTTGCACCAGTCCATAAATGGATCGCTGGAGCTTGCACACTTTGTTAGTTCCCTTTGGATCGACAAAACCTTCCGGTTGCATCATATACAACTCTTCTTCCAGAAATCCATTCAGGAATGCGGTTTTGACATCCATTTGCCAAATTTCATAATCATAAAATGCGGCAATTGCTAACATGATTCGGACAGACTTAAGCATCGCTACGGGTGAGCAAGTCTCATCGTAGTCAACCCCTTGAACTTGTCGAAAACCTTTCGCAACAAGTCGATTTTTATAGACAGTAACATTACCGTCAACGTCAGTCTTCTTCTTGAAGATCCATTTATTCTCTATGGCTTGCCGATCATCGGGCAAGTCAACCAAAGTCCACACTTTGTTCTCATACATGGATGCCATCTCAGATTTCATGGCCTCAAGCCATTTTGCGGAATCTGGGCTCACCATTGCTTCTTCATAGTTCATAGGTTCGCCTTGGTCAAGTAACATGACCTCCAGAATAGGATTACCGTACCATTCTGGTGCGGATCTTACTCTGGTTGACCTACGAGGTTCAGTAGTAACTTGATCTGAAGTTTCATGATCAACATCATTAGCTTCCTCACTAATTGGTGTAGGTGTCACAGGAACCATTTTCTGTGATGAACTACTTTCCAATAAGGGAGCAGGTACAGTTACCTCATCAAGTTCTACTTTCCTCCCACTCACTTCTTTCGAGAGAAACTACTTATCTAGAAAGGATCCAAATTTAGCAACAAAAGTCTTGCCTTCGGATCTGTGATAGAAGGTGTACCCAACAATCTCCTTTGGGTATCCTATGAAGACACATTTCTCCGATTTGGGTTCGAGCTTATCAGGTTGAAGCTTTTTCACATAAGCATCGCAGCCCTAAACTTTAAGAAACGACAACTTTGGTTTCTTGCCAAACCACAGTTCATAAGGCGTCGTCTCAACGAATTTCGATGGTGCCCTAGTTAACGTGAATGCAGCCGTCTCTAAAGCATAACCCCAAAACGATAGCGGTAAATCAGTAAGAGACATCATAGATCGCACCATATCTAGTAAAGTACGATTACGACGTTCGGACACACCATTATGCTGTGGTGTTCCCGGTGGCGTGAGTTGCGAAACTATTCCGCATTGTTTCAAATGTAGACCAAACTCGTAACTTAAATATTCTCCTCCACGATCAGATCGTAGACACTTTATTTTCTTGTTACGATGATTTTCCACTTCACTCTGAAATTCTTTGAACTTTTCAAATGTTTCAGACTTATGTTTCATTAAGTAGATATACCCATATCTGCTCAAATCATCTGTGAAGGTGAGAAAATAATGATACCCGCTGCGAGCCTCAACATTCATTGGACCACATACATCAGTATGTATGATTTCCAACAAATCCGTTGCTCGCTCCATAGTTCCGGAGAACGGCATTTTAGTCATCTTGCCCATGAGGCATGGTTCGCAAGTACCAAGTGATTCATAATCAAGTGATTCCAAAAGTCCATCGGAATGGAGTTTCTTCATGAGCTTTACACCAATATGACCTAAACGGCAGTGCCACAAATAAGTTGCACTATCAGGGGGGGGGGGGGGGGGGGGGGGGGGGGGGGGGGGGGGGGGGGGGGGGGGGGGGGGGGGGGGGGGGGGGGGGGGGGGGGGGGGGGGGGGGGGGGGGGGGGGGGGGGGGGGGGGGGGGGGGGGGGGGGGGGGGGGGGGGGGGGGGGGGGGGGGGGGGGGGGGGGGGGGGGGGGGGGGGGGGGGGGGGGGGGGGGGGGGGGGGGGGGGGGGGGGGGGGGGGGGGGGGGGGGGGGGGGGGGGGGGGGGGGGGGGGGGGGGGGGGGGGGGGGGGGGGGGGGGGGGGGGGGGGGGGGGGGGGGGGGGGGGGGGGGGGGGGGGGGGGGGGGGGGGGGGGGGGGGGGGGGGGGGGGGGGGGGGGGGGGGGGGGGGGGGGGGGGGGGGGGGGGGGGGGGGGGGGGGGGGGGGGGGGGGGGGGGGGGGGGGGGGGGGGGGGGGGGGGGGGGGGGGGGGGGGGGGGGGGGGGGGGGGGGGGGGGGGGGGGGGGGGGGGGGGGGGGGGGGGGGGGGGGGGGGGGGGGGGGGGGGGGGGGGGGGGGGGGGGGGGGGGGGGGGGGGGGGGGGGGGGGGGGGGGGGGGGGGGGGGGGGGGGGGGGGGGGGGGGGGGGGGGGGGGGGGGGGGGGGGGGGGGGGGGGGGGGGGGGGGGGGGGGGGGGGGGGGGGGGGGGGGGGGGGGGGGGGGGGGGGGGGGGGGGGGGGGGGGGGGGGGGGGGGGGGGGGGGGGGGGGGGGGGGGGGGGGGGGGGGGGGGGGGGGGGGGGGGGGGGGGGGGGGGGGGGGGGGGGGGGGGGGGGGGGGGGGGGGGGGGGGGGGGGGGGGGGGGGGGGGGGGGGGGGGGGGGGGGGGGGGGGGGGGGGGGGGGGGGGGGGGGGGGGGGGGGGGGGGGGGGGGGGGGGGGGGGGGGGGGGGGGGGGGGGGGGGGGGGGGGGGGGGGGGGGGGGGGGGGGGGGGGGGGGGGGGGGGGGGGGGGGGGGGGGGGGGGGGGGGGGGGGGGGGGGGGGGGGGGGGGGGGGGGGGGGGGGGGGGGGGGGGGGGGGGGGGGGGGGGGGGGGGGGGGGGGGGGGGGGGGGGGGGGGGGGGGGGGGGGGGGGGGGGGGGGGGGGGGGGGGGGGGGGGGGGGGGGGGGGGGGGGGGGGGGGGGGGGGGGGGGGGGGGGGGGGGGGGGGGGGGGGGGGGGGGGGGGGGGGGGGGGGGGGGGGGGGGGGGGGGGGGGGGGGGGGGGGGGGGGGGGGGGGGGGGGGGGGGGGGGGGGGGGGGGGGGGGGGGGGGGGGGGGGGGGGGGGGGGGGGGGGGGGGGGGGGGGGGGGGGGGGGGGGGGGGGGGGGGGGGGGGGGGGGGGGGGGGGGGGGGGGGGGGGGGGGGGGGGGGGGGGGGGGGGGGGGGGGGGGGGGGGGGGGGGGGGGGGGGGGGGGGGGGGGGGGGGGGGGGGGGGGGGGGGGGGGGGGGGGGGGGGGGGGGGGGGGGGGGGGGGGGGGGGGGGGGGGGGGGGGGGGGGGGGGGGGGGGGGGGGGGGGGGGGGGGGGGGGGGGGGGGGGGGGGGGGGGGGGGGGGGGGGGGGGGGGGGGGGGGGGGGGGGGGGGGGGGGGGGGGGGGGGGGGGGGGGGGGGGGGGGGGGGGGGGGGGGGGGGGGGGGGGGGGGGGGGGGGGGGGGGGGGGGGGGGGGGGGGGGGGGGGGGGGGGGGGGGGGGGGGGGGGGGGGGGGGGGGGGGGGGGGGGGGGGGGGGGGGGGGGGGGGGGGGGGGGGGGGGGGGGGGGGGGGGGGGGGGGGGGGGGGGGGGGGGGGGGGGGGGGGGGGGGGGGGGGGGGGGGGGGGGGGGGGGGGGGGGGGGGGGGGGGGGGGGGGGGGGGGGGGGGGGGGGGGGGGGGGGGGGGGGGGGGGGGGGGGGGGGGGGGGGGGGGGGGGGGGGGGGGGGGGGGGGGGGGGGGGGGGGGGGGGGGGGGGGGGGGGGGGGGGGGGGGGGGGGGGGGGGGGGGGGGGGGGGGGGGGGGGGGGGGGGGGGGGGGGGGGGGGGGGGGGGGGGGGGGGGGGGGGGGGGGGGGGGGGGGGGGGGGGGGGGGGGGGGGGGGGGGGGGGGGGGGGGGGGGGGGGGGGGGGGGGGGGGGGGGGGGGGGGGGGGGGGGGGGGGGGGGGGGGGGGGGGGGGGGGGGGGGCCGCGTGTGCAAAACTGTCTTGCACCTGTTGTATTTGAACGTAGAGCTTATCACACCCGATCATCACGTGGTGTCTTAGCACGAAGAACTTTCGCAATGGTGCATACTCAGGGAGAACACTTATACCTTGAAATTTAGTGAGAGATCATCTTATAATGCTACCGTCGATCTAAGCAAAATAAGATGCATAAAAGATAAACATCACATGCAATCAATATAAGTGATATGATATGGCCATCATCATCTTGTGCTTGTGATCTCCATCTCCAAAGCACCGTCATGATCACCATCGTCACCGGCGCGACACCTTGATCTCCATCGTAGCATCGTTGTCGTCTCGCCAACTATTGCTTCTACGACTATCGCTACTGCTTAGTGATAAAGTAAAGCATTACAGGGCGATTGCATTGCATACAATAAAGCGACAACCATATTGCTCCTACCAGTTGCCGATAACTCGGTTACAAAATATGATCTTCTCATACAATAAAATATAGCATCATGCCTTGATCATATCACATCACAACATGCCCTGCAAAAACAAGTTAGACGTCCTCTACTTTGGTACAATAAAATATAGCATCATGCCTTGACCATATCACATCACAACATGCCCTGCAAAAACAAGTTAGACGTCCTCTACTTTGTTGTTGCAAGTTTTACGTGGCTGAGCAAGAACCATTCTTACCTACGCATCAAAACCACAATGATAGTTCGTCAAGTTAGTGCTGTTTTGACCTTCTCAAGGACCGGGCGTAGTCACACTCGGTTCAACTAAAGTTGGAGAAACTGACACCCGCCAGCCACCTGTGTGCAAAGCACGTCGGTAGAACCAGTCTCGCGTAAGCGTACGCGTAATGTCGGTCCGGGCCGCTTCATCCAACAATACCGCCGAACCAAAGTATGACATGCTGGTAAGCAGTATGACTTGTATCGCCCACAACTCACTTGTGTTCTACTCGTGCATATAACATCTACGCATAAACCTGGCTCGGATGCCACTGTTGGGGAACGTAATAATTTCAAAAAAATTCCTACGCACACGCAAGATCATGGAGATGCATAGCAACGAGAGGGGAGAGTGTTGTCCACATACCCTCGTAGACTGAAAGCGGAAGCGTTAGCATAACGCGATTGATGTAGTCGTACGTCTTCATGATCCGACTGATCCAAGTACCGAACGTACGGCACCTCCGAGTTCAGCACACGTTCAGCTCGATGACGTCCCGTGAACTCCGATCCAGCAGAGCTTCACGGGAGAGTTCCGTCAGCATGACGGTGTGATGACGGTGATGATGTTGCTACCGACACAGGGCTTCGCCTAAGCACCGCTACGATATGACCGAGGTGGAATATGGTGGAGGGGGGCACCGCACACGGCTGGGAGAGATCAACAGATCAACTTCTGTGTCTAGAGGTGCCCCCTGCCCCCGTATATAAAGGAGCAAGGGGGAGAGGCGGCCGGCCAAGGAGGGCGCACCAAGGGGGGAGTCCTACTCCCACCGGGAGTAGGACTCCTCCTTTTCCTTGTAGGAGTAGGAGAAGGGAAGGAAGGGAGAGAGGAGGAGAAGGAAAAAGGGGGGCGCCGCCCCCCTCCTTGTCCAATTCAGACTAGAGGGGGAGGGGGCGCGCGGCTGCCCTGGCCACCCCTCCTCTTCTCCCACTAAGGCCCATTAGGCCCAATATACTCCCCGGGGGGTTCCGGTAACCCCCCGGTACTCCGGTAAATGTTCGAAACCTCCCGAAACACTTCCGGTGTCCGAACATAGTCGTCCAATATATCGATCTTTATGTCTCGACCATTTTGAGACTCCTCATCATGTCCGTGATCATATCCGGGACTCCGAACTACCTTCGGTCCCCCCCCCCCCCCCCCCCCCCCCCCCCCCCCCCCCCCCCCCCCCCCCCCCCCCCCCCCCCCCCCCCCCCCCCCCCCCCCCCCCCCCCCCCCCCCCCCCCCCCCCCCCCCCCCCCCCCCCCCCCCCCCCCCCCCCCCCCCCCCCCCCCCCCCCCCCCCCCCCCCCCCCCCCCCCCCCCCCCCCCCCCCCCCCCCCCCCCCCCCCCCCCCCCCCCCCGGTATGTTACTTGCCCGAGATTCGATCGTCGGTATCTCAATACCTAGCTCAATATCGTTACCGGCAAGTCTCTTTACTCGTTCCGTAATGCATCATCCTGCAACTAACTCATTAGTCACATTGCTTGCAAGGCTTATAGTGATGTGCATTACCGAGAGGGCCCAGAGATACCTCTCCGATACTCAGAGTGACAAATCCTAATCTCGATCTATGCCAACTCAACAAATACCTTCGGAGACACCTGTAGAGCATCTTTATAATCACCCAGTTACGTTGTGATGTTTGATAGCACACAAGGTATGTGCTTTGCGAAAGTCCAATTAAGCGTCTTGATCTATCTCTATAGATCTTGATGCCCAATATATAAGCAGCTTCACCGAGGTCTTTCATTGAAAAACTCTTATTCAAGTATCCTTTTATGCTACCCAAAAATTCTATATTATTTCCAATCAATAATATGTCATCCACATATAATATTAGAAATGCTACAGAGCTCCCACTCACTTTCTTGTAAATACAGGCTTCTCCAAAAGTCTGTATAAAACCATATGCTTTTATCACACTATCAAAGCATATATTCCAACTCTGAGATGCTTGCACCAGTCCATGAATGGATCACTGGAGCTTGCACACTTTGTTAGCACCTTTAGGATCGACAAAACCTTCTGATTGCATCATATACAACTCTTCTTTGAGAAATCCATTAAGGAATGCAGTTTTGACATCCATTTGCCAAATTTCATAATCCCCCCCCCCCCCCCCCCCCCCCCCCCCCCCCCCCCCCCCCCCCCCCCCCCCCCCCCCCCCCCCCCCCCGAAAGCAATAGCAGAATACTAAACGATCAAGTGCTAAGCTAACGGAATGGGTGAAGTCAATCACATCATTCTCCTAATGAGGTGATCCCGTTAATCAAATGACAACTCATGTCTACGGCTAGGAAACATAACCATCTTTGATCAACGAGCTAGTCAAGTAGAGGCATACTAGTGACACTCTGTTTGTCTATGTACTCACACATGTATTATGTTTCCGGTTAATACAAGTCTAGCATGAATAATAAACATTTATCATGAAATAAGGAAATAAATAATAACTTTATTATTGCCTCTAGGGCATATTTCCTTCAGTCTCCCACTTGCACTAGAGTCAATAATCTAGATCACATCGCCATGTGATTTAACATCAATAGTTTACATCACCATGTGATTAACACCCATAGTTCACATCGTCATGTGACCAACACCCAAAGGGTTTACTAGACTCAATAATCTAGTTCACATCTCTATGTGATTAACACCCAAAGAGTACTAAGGTGTGATCATGTTTTGCTTGTGAGAGAAGTTTAGTCAACGGGTCTGCCATATTCAGATCCGTATGTATTTTGCAAATTTCTATGTCTACAATGCTCTACTCGATCGTCATAGAACTTTAAGCGTGCGGACCCTACGGGTTCGATAACTATGTAGACATGACCGAGACACGTCTCCGTTCAATAACCAATAGCGGAACCCCCCCCCCCCCCCCCCCCCCCCCCCCCCCCCCCCCCCCCCCCCCCCCCCCCCCCCCCCCCCCCCCCCCCCCCCCCCCCCCCCCCCCCCCCCCCCCCCCCCCCCCCCCCCCCCCCCCCCCCCCCCCCCCCCCCCCCCCCCCCCCCCCCCCCCCCCCCCCCCCCCCCCCCCCCCCCCCCCCCCCCCCCCCCCCCCCCCCCCCCCCCCCCCCCCCCCCCCCCCCCCCCCCCCCCCCCCCCCTTACCGAGAGGGCCCAGAGATACCTCTCCGAAACACGGAGTGACAAATCCTATTCTCGATCTATGCCAACCCAACAAACACTTTCGGAGACACCTGTAGAGCATCTTTATAATCACCCATTTACGTTGTGATGTTTGATAGCACACTAGGTGTTCCTCTGTTATTCGGGAGTTGCATAATCTCATAGTCTGAGGAACATGTATAAGTCATGAAGAAAGCAGTAGCAATGAAACTGTAACGATCATAATGCTAAGCTAACGAATGGGTCTTGTCCATCACATCATTCTCCTAATGATGTGATCCTGTCCATCAAATGACAACACATGTCTATGGTTAGGAAACATAACCATCTTTGATAAACGAGCTAGTCAAGTAGAGGCATACTAGGGACACTTATGTTTTGTCTATGTATTCACACATGTACTAAGTTTCCGGTTAATACAATTCTAGCATGAATAATAAACATTTATCATGAAATAAGGAAATAAATAATAACTTTATTATTGCCTCTAGGGAATATTTCCTTCAGTCTCCCATGCACTAGAGTCAATAATCTAGATTACAAAGTAATGATTCTAATACCCATGTAGTTTTGGTGCTGATCATGTTTTGCTCGCGGAAGAGGCTTAGTCAACGGGTCTGCAACATTCAGATCCGTATGTATCTTGCAAATCTCTATGTCCCCTTTCGACACTTGATGACGGATGGAATTGAAGCGTCTCTTGATGTGTTTGGTTCTCTTGTGAAATCTGGATTCCTTTGCCAAGGCAATTGCACCAGTATTGTCACAAAAGATTTTCATTGGACCCGATGCACTAGGTATGACACCTAGATCGGATATGAACTCCTTCATCCAGACTCCTTCATTTGCTGCTTCCGAAGCAGCTATGTACTCCGCTTCACACGTAGATCCCACCACGACGCTTTGCTTGGAACTGCACCAGCTGACAGCTCCACCATTCAATAAAAATACGTATCCGGATTGTGACTTAGAGTCATCCGGATCAGTGTCAAAGCTTGCATCGACATAACCATTTACGATGAGCTCTTTGTCACCTCCATAAACGAGAAACATATCCTTAGTCCTTTTAAGGTATTTCAGGATGTTCTTGACCGCTGTCCAGTGCTCCACTCCGGGATTACTTTGGTACCTCCCTGCTATACTTATAGCAAGGCACACATCAGGTCTGGTACACAGCATTGCATACATGATAGAACCTATGGCTGAAGCATAGGGAATGACTTTCATTTTCTCTCTATCTTCTGCAGTGGTCGGGCATTGAGTCTGTCTCAATTTCACACCTTGTAACACAGGCAAGAACCCTTTCTTTGACTGATCCATTTTGAACTTTTTCAAAACTTTATCAAGGTACGTGCTTTGTAAAAGTCCAATTAAGCGTCTTGATCTAATTCTATAGATCTTGATGCCCAATATGTAAGCAGCTTCACAGAGGTCTTTCATAGAAAAACTTTTATTCAAGTATCCCTTTATGCTATCCAGAACCCCCCCCCCCCCCCCCCCCCCCCCCCCCCCCCCCCCCCCCCCCCCCCCCCCCCCCCCCCCCCCCCCCCCCCCCCCCCCCCCCCCCCCCCCCCCCCCCCCCCCCCCCCCCCCCCCCCCCCCCCCCCCCCCCCCCCCCCCCCCCCCCCCCCCCCCCCCCCCCCCCCCCCCCCCCCCCCCCCCCCCCCCCCCCCCCCCCCCCCCCCCCCCCCCCCCCCCCCCCCCCCCCCCCCCCCCCCCCCCCCCCCCCCCCCCCCCCCCCCCCCCCCCCCCCCCCCCCCCCCCCCCCCCCCCCCCCCCCCCCCCCCCCCCCCCCCCCCCCCCCCCCCCCCCCCCCCCCCCCCCCCCCCCCCCCCCCCCCCCCCCCCCCCCCCCCCCCCCCCCCCCCCCCCCCCCCCCCCCCCCCCCCCCCCCCCCCCCCCCCCCCCCCCCCCCCCCCCCCCCCCCCCCCCCCCCCCCCCCCCCCCCCCCCCCCCCCCCCCCCCCCCCCCCCCCCCCCCCCCCCCCCCCCCCCCCCCCCCCCCCCCCCCCCCCCCCCCCCCCCCCCCCCCCCCCCCCCCCCCCCCCCCCCCCCCCCCCCCCCCCCCCCCCCCCCCCCCCCCCCCCCCCCCCCCCCCCCCCCCCCCCCCCCCCCCCCCCCCCCCCCCCCCCCCCCCCCCCCCCCCCCCCCCCCCCCCCCCCCCCCCCCCCCCCCCCCCCCCCCCCCCCCCCCCCCCCCCCCCCCCCCCCCCCCCCCCCCCCCCCCCCCCCCCCCCCCCCCCCCCCCCCCCCCCCCCCCCCCCCCCCCCCCCCCCCCCCCCCCCCCCCCCCCCCCCCCCCCCCCCCCCCCCCCCCCCCCCCCCCCCCCCCCCCCCCCCCCCCCCCCCCCCCCCCCCCCCCCCCCCCCCCCCCCCCCCCCCCCCCCCCCCCCCCCCCCCCCCCCCCCCCCCCCCCCCCCCCCCCCCCCCCCCCCCCCCCCCCCCCCCCCCCCCCCCCCCCCCCCCCCCCCCCCCCCCCCCCCCCCCCCCCCCCCCCCCCCCCCCCCCCCCCCCCCCCCCCCCCCCCCCCCCCCCCCCCCCCCCCCCCCCCCCCCCCCCCCCCCCCCCCCCCCCCCCCCCCCCCCCCCCCCCCCCCCCCCCCCCCCCCCCCCCCCCCCCCCCCCCCCCCCCCCCCCCCCCCCCCCCCCCCCCCCCCCCCCCCCCCCCCCCCCCCCCCCCCCCCCCCCCCCCCCCCCCCCCCCCCCCCCCCCCCCCCCCCCCCCCCCCCCCCCCCCCCCCCCCCCCCCCCCCCCCCCCCCCCCCCCCCCCCCCCCCCCCCCCCCCCCCCCCCCCCCCCCCCCCCCCCCCCCCCCCCCCCCCCCCCCCCCCCCCCCCCCCCCCCCCCCCCCCCCCCCCCCCCCCCCCCCCCCCCCCCCCCCCCCCCCCCCCCCCCCCCCCCCCCCCCCCCCCCCCCCCCCCCCCCCCCCCCCCCCCCCCCCCCCCCCCCCCCCCCCCCCCCCCCCCCCCCCCCCCCCCCCCCCCCCCCCCCCCCCCCCCCCCCCCCCCCCCCCCCCCCCCCCCCCCCCCCCCCCCCCCCCCCCCCCCCCCCCCCCCCCCCCCCCCCCCCCCCCCCCCCCCCCCCCCCCCCCCCCCCCCCCCCCCCCCCCCCCCCCCCCCCCCCCCCCCCCCCCCCCCCCCCCCCCCCCCCCCCCCCCCCCCCCCCCCCCCCCCCCCCCCCCCCCCCCCCCCCCCCCCCCCCCCCCCCCCCCCCCCCCCCCCCCCCCCCCCCCCCCCCCCCCCCCCCCCCCCCCCCCCCCCCCCCCCCCCCCCCCCCCCCCCCCCCCCCCCCCCCCCCCCCCCCCCCCCCCCCCCCCCCCCCCCCCCCCCCCCCCCCCCCCCCCCCCCCCCCCCCCCCCCCCCCCCCCCCCCCCCCCCCCCCCCCCCCCCCCCCCCCCCCCCCCCCCCCCCCCCCCCCCCCCCCCCCCCCCCCCCCCCCCCCCCCCCCCCCCCCCCCCCCCCCCCCCCCCCCCCCCCCCCCCCCCCCCCCCCCCCCCCCCCCCCCCCCCCCCCCCCCCCCCCCCCCCCCCCCCCCCCCCCCCCCCCCCCCCCCCCCCCCCCCCCCCCCCCCCCCCCCCCCCCCCCCCCCCCCCCCCCCCCCCCCCCCCCCCCCCCCCCCCCCCCCCCCCCCCCCCCCCCCCCCCCCCCCCCCCCCCCCCCCCCCCCCCCCCCCCCCCCCCCCCCCCCCCCCCCCCCCCCCCCCCCCCCCCCCCCCCCCCCCCCCCCCCCCCCCCCCCCCCCCCCCCCCCCCCCCCCCCCCCCCCCCCCCCCCCCCCCCCCCCCCCCCCCCCCCCCCCCCCCCCCCCCCCCCCCCCCCCCCCCCCCCCCCCCCCCCCCCCCCCCCCCCCCCCCCCCCCCCCCCCCCCCCCCCCCCCCCCCCCCCCCCCCCCCCCCCCCCCCCCCCCCCCCCCCCCCCCCCCCCCCCCCCCCCCCCCCCCCCCCCCCCCCCCCCCCCCCCCCCCCCCCCCCCCCCCCCCCCCCCCCCCCCCCCCCCCCCCCCCCCCCCCCCCCCCCCCCCCCCCCCCCCCCCCCCCCCCCCCCCCCCCCCCCCCGGATCTTCAAGAAGAAGACCGACGCTGACGGTAATGTTACTGTCTACAAAGCTCGACTTGTTGCGAAAGGTTTTTCAACAAGTTCATGGAGTTGACTACGATGAGACCTTCTCACCCATAGTGATGCTTAAGTCTGTCAGAATCATGTTAGCAATTGCCGCATTTTATGATTATGAAATTTGGCAAATGGACGTCAAAACTGCATTCCTGAATGGATTTCTAGAAGAAGAGTTGTATATGATGCAACCAGAAGGTTTTGTCGATCCAAAGGGTGCTAACAAAGTGTGCAAGCTCCAGCGATCCATTTATGGACTGGTGCAAGCCTCTCGGAGTTGGAATAAACGTTTTGATGGTGTGATCAAAGCATATGGTTTTATACAGACTTTTGGAGAAGCCTGTATTTACAAGAAAGTGAGTGGGAGCTCTGTAGCATTTCTGATATTATATGTGGATGACATATTGTTGATCGGAAATGATACTGAATTTTTGGATAGCATAAAAGGATACTTGAATAACAATTTTTCAATGAAAGACCTCGGTGAAGCTGCTTATATATTAGGCATCAAGATCTATAGAGATAGATCAAGACACTTAATTAGACTTTCACAAAGCACATACCTTGATAAGATTTTGAAGAAGTTCAAAATGGACCAGTCAAAGAAAGGGTTCTTGCCTGTATTACAAGGTGTGAAGTTGAGTGAGACTCAATGCCCGACCACTGCAGAAGATAGAGAGAAAATGAAAGTCATTCCCTATGCCTCAGCCATAGGTTCTATCATGTATGCAATGCTGTGTACCAGAACTGATGTGTGCCTTGCTATAAGTATAGTAGGGAGGTACCAAATTAATCCAGGAGTGGATCACTGGACAGCGGTCAAGAACATCCTGAAATACCTAAAAAGGACTAAAGATATGTTTCTCGTTTATGGAGGTGACAAAGAGCTCGTCGTAAATGGTTATGTCGATGCAAGTTTTGACACTGATCCGGATGACTCTAAGTCACAAACCGGATACGTATTTATATTGAATGGTGGAGCTGTCAGTTGGTGCTGTTCTAAACAGAGCGTTGTGGCGGGATCTACGTGTGAAGCGAAATACATAGCTGCTTCGGAAGCAGCAAATGAAGGAGTCTGGATGAAGGAGTTCATATCCGATCTAGGTGTCATACCTAGTGCATCGGGTCCAATGAAAATCTTTTGTGACAATACTGGTGCAATTGCCTTGGCGAAGGAATCCATATTTCACAAGAGAACCAAGCACATCAAGAGACGCTTCAATTCCATCCGTCATCAAGTGTCGGAAGGGGACATAGAGATTTGCAAGATACATACGGATCTGAATGTTGCAGACCCGTTGACTAAGCCTCTCTCACGAGCAAAACATGATCATCACCAAGACTCCATGGGTGTTAGAATCATTACTATGTAATCTAGATTATTGACTCTAGTGCAAGTGGGAGACTGAAGGAAATATGCCCTAGAGGCAATAATAAAGTTGTTATTTATATTTTCTTATATCATGATAAATGTTTATTATTCATGCTAGAATTGTATTAACCGGAAACTTAGTACATGTGTGAATACATAGACAAACAGAGTGTCACTAGTATGCCTCTACTTGACTAGCTCGTTAATCAAAGATTGTTAAGTTTCCTAGCCATAGACATGAGTTGTCATTTGATGAATGGGATCACATCATTAGATAATGATGTGATTGACATGACCCATCCGTTAGCTTAGCACTATGTTCGTTTAGTTTATTGCTATTGCTTTCTTCATGACTTATACATATTCCTATGACTATGAGATTATGCAACTCCCGAATGCCGGAGGAACACTTAGTGTGCTATCAAACGTCACAACGTAACTGGGTGATTATAAAGATGCTCTACAGGTGTCTCCGATGGTGTTTGTTGAGTTGGCATAGATCGAGATTAGGATTTGTCACTCCGATTGTCGGAGAGGTATCTCTGGGCCCTCTCGGTAATGCACATCACTATAAGCCTTACAAGCAATGTGACTAATGAGTTAGTTACGGGATGATGCATTACGGAACAATTAAAGAGACTTGCCGATAACGAGATTGAACTAGGTATAGTGATACCGACGATCGAATCTCGGGCAAGTAACATACCGATGACAAAGGGAACAACGTATGTTGTTATGCGGTTTGACCGATAAAGATCTTCGTAGAATATGTAGGAACCAATATGAGCATCCAGGTTCCGCTATTGGTTATTGACCGGAGATGAGTCTCGGTCATGTCTACATAGTTCTCGAACCCGTAGGTTCCGCACGCTTAACGTTCGATGACGATATGTATTGTGAGTTATGTGATTTGATGTACCGAAGGTTGTTCGGAGTCCTGGATGTGATCACGGACATGACGAGGAGTCTCGAAATTATCGAGACATGAAGATTGATATATTGGAAGGTTATGTTTGGACACCGGAAAGGTTTCGGATAGGTTCGGGCATTTTCCGGAGTACCGGGGGGTTACCGAAACCCCCCGGGGGGTTAATGGGCCTTCATGGGCCTTAGTGGAAGAGAGGAGGAGGCGGCCAGGTGGAGGCGCGCGCCCCCCCAAGCCCAATCCGAATTGGGGAGGTGGGCCGGCCCCCCTTTCCTTCTCTCCCTCTTCCCCTTCCTTCCCCTCCTAGTTGGACTAGGAAAGGGGGGAACCTACTCCTAGTAGGAGTAGGATTCCCCCCCCCTTGGGGCGCGCCCCTTGAGGCCCCCCCCCCCCCCCCCCCCCCCCCCCCCCCCCCCCCCCCCCCCCCCCCCCCCCCCCCCCCCCCGGCCGACCCCCTCCTCCACTCCTTTATATACGGAGGAGGGGGGCACCCCATAGACACACAAGTTGATTTCTTAGCCGTGTGCGGTGCCCCCTCCACAGATTTCCACCACGGTCATATTGTCGTAGTGCTTAGGCGAAACCCTGCGTCGGTAACTTCATCATCACCGTCACCACGCCGTCGTGCTGACGAAACTCTCCCTCGGCCTCAGCTGGATCTAGAGTTCGAGGGACGTCACCGAGCTGAACGTGTGCAGATCGCGGAGGTGTCGTGCGTTCGGTACTTGATCGGTTGGATCGCGAAGACGTTCGACTACATCAACCGCGTTACTTAACGCTTCGCTTTCGGTCTACGAGGGTACGTGGACACACTCTCCCCGCTCGTTGCTATGCTTCTCCTTGATAGATCTTGCGTGATCGTAGGAATTTTTTTGAAATACTACGTTCCCCAACATGACAGTGATAGAATCTTCTGGGGGTTAAACCAGAATGGCACATTTACTACCAAATCTGTGTACAAGCTGCTGGAAAAACCACTTAGTGGGTGCCAGTACAAGTGGATTTGGAAAGCGAAAATTCCCCTTAAAATTAAGATCTTCTCATGTCAGTTATCTCAGGATGCGGTGCTTACCAGACAAGTGATGAGAAAGAAAAAAAATGGCCATGGAATCCTTGTTGTTCTTTTTGCAAGGAGGTTGAAACCTCTAAGCACTTGTTCTTTACTTGCGTCCTGTTGCCAGGGTGGTCTGGAGATCTATTGGGGTAGTTCTGGGCACTGACAAATGTCCCAAAAACTACTGGCGGTACTTTGTATGGTGCAATAAATTTCTTCCTAGAAAGGAAATATTCTACACAGTGGGTTTAGCTGCTACCTGTTGGGCCATCTGGCTGGCGCGTAATCGGGCTACCTTCGAAAAGAAACAAACAAAGACCCCTTTTGAGATCGTCTTTTCTCTGTGTTCGTTTCTGTTATATTGGACAAGTTTGCTGCAAGGAGAAGCAACTGGGGAGCTATGTGCGGGCGCAGAGATGATCAGAGCCAGCACGATGCAGCTGATGAAGATGTGTGATGCTGCCAAGCAACCGATCCAAAGCTCGTGAGGGCCACGATGTTTCAACGAGAGTCGTCAAGTTCCAAAAACAAGCGGGCATCATCAAAAGTTCTACGCGGCTGCTCCCTTTTTAGTTAGTTGGTTGGATTCATAGTCTGCAGCCTTGTTTTGTGCTTCGTTGTCTTGGCCTTTCCCCTGGATGGTTATGGCTTGTAATAGACTAGGCCTTTTATGTGCTGCCAGGTTTTCGCCCCATAACACCCGTTTCGACGGCGAGTGGGTGTGGTGGGTTCTCTGGTAGGGCTTGAACTCGCTCTACCCTCTTTCCCTCCTCCCGTCAGTCTGAACTGGTTTATATTTCCATTCTCTTGCAATGGAAAGGGGTAAAGCCCGGTTCAAAAATAAATAAATATTCATACCAAGTGCATATGTGAGTTCATGACTAGAATGACACATCTGAGCACATACGTCGATGGTTCAATACTCCCTCCATTTCATAGTGTAGTGCGTATAGATTTTTTAAAAAGTCAAACTTTAATCAAGTTTATAGAGAAAACTATTTATATACCAAATACATAAAATATGAAACTACATCTTATGACGAATCTAATGATATAAATTTGGCATTGTAAATGTTTTTCTCATAAACATGGTCAAAGTTTGTGTGTTTTGACTTTTTAAAAAATCTATATACACTACATTATGAAACGAAGGAAGTATCGGACAGTCGGGTTGTTTGCACGTCACATCAAACCGGCTGGCGAAACAGAAGTTCACGCGGGCAACCCAATCGTTTGTGCTTGCTATCGTATCGGCGCAGGGACTGTAGTAGGAGTAGATAAGATTTCCAGCTACCACGTGTTGGGAATTTGGGATTCACTCAAGAGATGGACCCATGACGACGACGGCGGCTTTGATCCTGTCCGAGCGATGCAACGGGTGAGGGAGACGCTTCGGGGCGGCTGCTTTCGCCAAGTATAGCTACGACGCATGGTTTATCTGTTTCCATCTTTTGGTCTGCTGGAAAATCTGTGCTTGCTGCACGTCAAAAAAAAAAGTGCTTATTGGTTGTCAGGGACGACTAAGCAAAGTGGTGATGGTTACGATTGTGTACTCGCGGTCAGAAAAATGTGGCAATGACCTTTGCTATGTTCTGATAATGGCTTGTGCGTAAGGTTGTTGCCATTTCTTAATCCATCCAGAACAGAACACGTTGAATTGTTTGCAGCGGATGCTCCGTAGCAGTCTTGCTATGGGAAGCGTACTAGGAGCTCTCGGCGACACATCCCTACTAAGGAGCGGTTCGGCAATGCACCAGCTCCGCGAAATTTGAGGATCTCCGGAGCACCTGTTCCCTCGCTCCGTGATTTTTACTAACTTCAGCTCTGTCAGCTCTGGGAGCGGGAGTGTGAAGCGGAGAGACGCCAAACAGGCCCTAAATCTCGTCCGCCGACTTTCTCACTCGGGATTCGGGCCACTCTTTAGGGAATAATATGTAATGCGTGAATACGCGTCCACGTGTGCACAGTAACAGCAGGTACATGTGCTATGCTATTTACTACATCTGCACCGTGAACGTGATGCACGGTGCTCTACTGTGTTTGCATGCAAGAAAAGTTAATGTGTTATCTTTTCTTTGCCAACACAGGTATGTCATATTATGACGCAGCTCAGTAAATGAAAGAAAAAAGGCGCTCTCAGTGTAATTCCGTCGATTTATCTTTGTTGAAGCATAAGATGAACAATTAGATGCGGCTACATTGTATTGATAAAGCCGGGCGAACGACTCTTTTTTTGGAAAACAGTACATATGATCATACATACGCACATACATTCAGCCTTACGCCCACACACGCACGCACGCACAAACTACTCCTATGAGCACCTCCGAGAGGCTGAGCAGGCACATCATTTTGCGATTGACGAAGTTGCCACAGCGATCTTCGCAGTTGACGGGAACATCTTCTCCCACTGAACACACATCACCGAATGGTCTGAAATAAATCTAGAAAAATACAAACACGAATATCAAGTCTATGACTTGAACCCTAATAGCCTGGGAATATCACTGTCTTCATAACCATCCAACCACAGGTTGGTTCGCTGCTCTGTATAAAGCGGGACGAAATCCTTATTTTAAACAGTACAGACGCAAACACTCATACACACACTCATCCCTATGAATGCACGCATGCACACCGTACTCCTGTGAGCATCTCCAAGAGACTGAGTACGAACGAACACATGTGATAATAACAAGGGAGTAAGCGCCTGCAAGGGATCGAACCCAGGACCTTGCAAGTTGCAACAAGGTAGTACATCCCTAGCCACTGTACTACCTGCGACTTCATGTGCAAGATGGCATCGACTTGATATGAACTATCAGCCGCGATAGATTTCAACTTATTTTCAAATTTCAAACATGATTTCTTTCAACAAATTAAAATTTTCCTGCAACACCAACATTTTTTGAAGAAAGAGGTACATAATTTCATAAATAAATATTGTTTGAATTTACGAATATTTTTTAGAAACGTGAATATTTTTTAAAAACAGGAAAATACTTGAAAACTTGAACATTTTTCTTGGAATAACGAACTTTTTTCCAAATTGTGAACATTTTTTGTATTTGCAAACAAAATTTGAAAACATGATTTTTTTAAATTTGTGAATAAATTTGGAAGGCTGAAAAATTAATTGAAATTCCCAAACATTTTTTAGATTCATGAAAATAAATATAAATGCAACCATTTTTTAAATTCCCAGAACTATTTTTGAATTTGAGAACGAATTTTCAAAACATGAGCAATTTTAAAATTCTGGAAAAAAATAGAAACGGGGAACATTTTCTCTAGTTTCCAAACATTTTTTGAAATTGCGAATAAAATTTCTAAACATGAACATTTTAGAAATTTGCGAATAAAATTTTGAAATGGGAACATTTTTTGAAATTTCTCATAAAAAATCGGAATTTGAACAAAAACTTAAAATGCGAACATATTTCAAATTTCTGAACATTTGTTGAAAAAGAAAATAAAAAAGGTAAGAAAATAAAAAGAGAAACTGAAAAGGGGAAAAACGAAAATGTAAACACAAATGAAAAAAAAAATGGTTCAGAGAACTTTCTGGAAGGTTCCCAAAACCCATAAAACCATATAGAATTGTATTTTTTAGACAAACCAGACAAAACTGCTAGAAGGTTTCTAAAACCGAATCATGTAACTGGGCCGGCCCAGTGCATTCGATCCCGCTGGAATGCTGGATGCCTCTGCTCGACATTATGAAGTAACCAACGTCCAATAGGGCTTCTCAAAAAAAAAAAACGTCCAATAGGGATTTCCCCAACGCACGACCCCAAATGGTCCGACCACATTTATGTGAAAGTAAACAGAAAGAAAACGCGGCCCAGCACGTGGGAGCATACGGACCAATGTCCAGTTTTCGACTCATTCTCAGTCCAACTTTGGGTCGCGTTTGTGGCCAAACAGACACGCGCGGACGGGCGAGACGCGTGCCCGTGTCCTCCACTGGCCCGCCCGTCGGGGACACATGCGCCCCTTTTTCTATTCCCCCTCACTCCATTCGCACCCCGCCCCACCCCCTTCCCGTGCCTAGCCGCCACCGCCGCCATTTTTCTTGGCCGCGTCGCTGTCCAGCACGGCTGCACGCTCGCCCCCTACCCTTGTCGCAGCCCCCGTTTTCTCGACACCCCAAGCTGTCCAACCTCGATCGGATTTGGAGCGGATCCGGTCGGATTGTAGCTCACCCGGCTGCCGAAGGCCGCGCCGTGCCATGGACTGGCCGGGTAACGGACCGCACAACCCCGGCAACGCCCCCGGGCCGCATGTAGGTATTGACTCTGCCTCTAGCCGGTCGGATCTACCTTGTCGCCGATTCGCCGACAAATACACCAACGGCCATCGTCCGGGCTCGGTGCTGGCCCAAAGGCTCGTCGACGCACCGATGCCGCTCATAAAGTGCAACGACTGTCCACGGAGGTCGTGCGCCGCGTGTCTACAACACCGGAACATTCCGGATGAGTGTTTATCAAGTGCAAAAATGGCGAGGTATGTGTTAGTTTAGCTTCGGTTGTGCTCCCGGTTTTGGTGCATTTTGGATACCTCTTTGCTTACACTCATTTTTTTTTGTGTAAGATGGATGCAACTTTTGGTATTGGGAAGAATAATACATCTATGTATTAATAGAATGAAATATGATATATGTCTGTGCACTTGTTGCTAGAATAGAGACTAGAGATGAGATTAGATGCGAAGAAGCAACATCTACTTCTTTAGACCCGAAGAAGAAAGAAGTACGCAAGATCGAGAATCCGCAGATCAACAATGAAGGCATCGAGAAGATACCAACCCAACTTTTGGGAGCATTTACGGAAATTAGACACCTTTTAAAATATCTTCTTGTGGTTCTTGTTTTCTTTGGTCTTACTATTCTAGTCAAGATTTGGTGAATGTACTTCAATGTATCGAAAAATCGTTGATGAAGTAATATAAGAAATGAGGCGAAAAAAATGTACGCGGACGAGGTAGGGCCGCGCGTTAGGCGTAAAATCGGCGCATCGAAAAATCCAAACAGACACCGCTTCATTGCCATCACCAAACAGACAAAATCCAAACAAAATGGGCGTCCGTTTGGGGTCTAGAGTTGCCCTAAGAGCATCTCTAGCAGACCCCGTATAATGCCGATTCACATAAGGCGTTTACAGTTCGACGAAGATATGTTTTGCGGGTCAAAATCGTGCGCGGCAGAGTAGACCCCGTATATGAAATTGTATAATTTGAAAAAAAATCTTTCGCGGGAAAAATTGCAACCACACTAGTTCACCACATACTACATGGTCACACACTAGTTCACCACATACTACATGATCATACATACTACATTCTACTACTACTACTACTACTAGAGGGGGGTGGGGGATCTCGCGGCGGCGAGGCCGAGGTCGATGTACCAAAATGGACGAGCTCACGTCCGAGGAAGACGCGGTGGAGGAGCTCAGTCCTCCTCGTCGGAGCTGACGAGAGCGATGAACTTCTGCCTCTGCTCCTCGCGGATGCGCCGCCACTCGTCGTCCTTGTCCTTCGCGGCAAGGTTGGCCGCGCCCGCCAGCTTGAGCATGAGGTCTTCGAGCTCCTCGTCGTGGCGCCGGCGCTCCGCCTCCTCGCGCAAGTTCCGTTCGGCAATGGGGCCACGACCGCGCCGACATCGGCCACGAAATCTTCGGGCCCGACGACGCCTTGACGCTCGATTTCCTCCGGCTCCTGCTTGACGGCGACGAGCTCACGGTCCTTCGGCTCCTCCGACCACTCCCTCTTCACGGGAAGAAGCGCTGCGCCGGAAGGGCCCCTCGCGGCGAGCAAGAGCCCGCGGTGGAGGAAGAGCCCGCGGCCGAGGAGGGTGATCGCCCGTGCCGGCGGTCGTACTCCTCCGTCTCGCGGCTGAGGAGCCTTGACGGCGGCTCGAGGCCCTGGTTCGTCCACTTCCTCGCGGCGCGGACACACCGCTCGCGCTCGGGGTCGCCGCTGCGGCCGGAGTTCCACATACGACCCCACATGGCGTTTGGAGGCGGAAAAGGGCTCAGCGGCGGCGAGAAATGCGGGGGAGAGAGTGGGGAATCACGGGGAAACGCGACGGCGAAGGGATAGGGTTTCAACCCGTATCTGCCCCGCAAACCGTAGATATACGGCTTCGGGGGAGGGGGACGGTTTGCTGGCCGCGGTAAAAAATTTTACGGGCTGGACGAGTATACAGGCTCTATTCTGACCAGAAAATTAGGCCGAGCTCGTATACTCGCCGGAATTATGCGGGTTCGCGAGATATACGGGGTCTGCTAGAGTTGCTCCAACCGCCCCGATCAGACGCACGAGAGGTGGTAGGGCCAACACACATCTCATTTTCCCGAATTTGTTTTCCACCAAACATACCCCGTATTTCCCCGTGAAATGTCTCACGTATATCATAGAATCTCTTCTCGATAGGTTATTAAAAACACGCAGCAGAATCTAAGTTCCCCTCGTCATCACTGTTCTTCCCCCCTGCGCCAGCCAAATACCCATCCTCCTCCTCTCTGATCTCCCCCAAATCCCGCCGCGAAGACGCCTGTTCTTTTCGGCCTTCCCGATTCCCGCCCGCGGCGGCGCGAGCCCAGGCCTCCTTCCACCGGCGGAGTCTTCCCTCGTCGAGCGGCGCCGCGCCCCCGCCCCCGCCCCACACTCGACTGGCGCCGCACTGACGTGGCGCGGAGATCCATCTGGGCGGGCTTGCATTGATTTGTTCTCCTGTGGGTAAGTAGCTCTGGATTGCTTCCAGGGTTGTTCCACGAGTTCGTCTCGATCTCCGGGATCTTTTCGTCCCTGTCGCCGCGTGCAGTAGAGTACAAACGCTACCGTCCCTCGTTCATTTCGTCGCGGATTTGTGCGCTGGCGTGGTCCCCTAGCAATCTAATCCATGGCACCCCAGTGATCTAATTAATCGCTGGCAGATCTGTCATTGCGGTATGTGCCCTCGGCGGTAGGTGTGGGCGTACCGGCGTTTGAATTATTTTTTAATCTGGAAAATTGCGTTTGATCCTTGTGCCTATCTTGCTATGAATCATTTAGTTCCTGTGCATATGATTGTGTGAATAAGCTGGCTGAATCGTTCGTAATAGTTGTCGGATAGCAGGCCGGCATTTCTGGTGGTAATAGATTGGTTGAAACTCTTGAGAGTTTTCCTTGCGATTAAATCAGTACTCTCGTGATATTTATGTTTTTTAAGGCGATCCTATTTTTGTTGCGGTAGCCGGCTTTGAGCCGTATGGTAAACTATTGGGGATTTAGATTTTTCAGCAACTTTTTGGCTTGTTTGAAGCAAAACATTCGTCCCTGGTTTTTTTTGAACGAGACAGGGGTCCAGAAAGACCCCGAAGCTGCATTAATATGGAAGCGGTGGCACACAGCGATTTACAAAAGGACCCAAAACTAAACCTAGATAGCAAACTGGTCCCTGATTTTTACATAGAGGACCCCAACAAACTGATGGAAAACGCAATCGGGTCCCTAGCATCTTCCACACGGGCGCAACCTCGTCGTCGCCGGGGACAGCACCACTTGGGACGGCGAGGCCTCCGAGACACCTCGTCGCAGACTCCGTGGAGAAGACACACTGCCTCCCTTTTGCCTTCGTTGGCGGGAGGAAGAAGATAGGCCGCCCTTCGGCCAGAGGATTCAGTGGCGTGGCGGAGCCGGCCGGCAGCCAGCGGGCGCCGTAGCCGCTCCAAAGCAGCCACCGGGAATGAGCACCAACCCGATCTGGGCCTCCATCACGCCCCAGCATAAGCTTCGCCACCATGGCGACCTCAGAAGCCAGAGACAGGACAGAGTACCTCCAGAGCAGGGATCCAGGCGAGCTTATTGGTGGAGTTGACGGCGATGCATCCCACAGCAGCAGCTGGCCTCTAACCAGCGCCACCAGAAGAGCGAGAACCGAAAGCCACCGGCCGCAGCTCGCGTGCGGCGGCGGCGTCCTCCACATCGGCAAAACACCAGACGCCACATGGGCAAAACACAACCAACACCTAAACCTAGACACTCTATTTACAGAACTAAGCCACGCACCTCTCCCGTCTCCGCTACAGCCGGCGACGCCGTCGGAGAAGATAGGGGATCGGGCCGGCAGCGGTTGCTGCGCTACGACTCTCAACGGGCTCTCTCTCCAAGAGTCACCTCGGCTTAGATATTTTCCATTCGTCCCTGGTTAAACAAGTCCATTGTAGTGTGAAGCCTCCATCACATATGACCGCCTTGTTGTCTTATGATTTGTGAACACATGTCTGTTTGCTGTTTCTAGTTGTCACCTTCTGCAAATTCGGATGACCTCCATGTTTGACATCCTGGTGACTGTAGGTTTGTTGAACAGTAACACTATATGGGATCGTACTCGACAAGCGAAGTGCTTAATGCTGCCGCGGTTGGGGTCCATCATCCAGCACTCCGTCTGCACGAGCTGGACCTGAAAGGTTCCATGTCGGTGGAGGAACTACCAACGACGTCAGGCCTGGAGAATGGACACCAGGCACCATTTGTTATTGGTTAGTAGTCGATGGGTTCTGTTCTCTCTATTTGCTGTCGGAAATTCAGTAAACTGTAGCGCCTCACCATAATTTTGTTTGCGTTGAAGGTGTTGCTGGAGGCGCATCTTCAGGTAAAAGTACTGTTTGCAAAATGATCATCGATCAGCTATGCGATCAGCGTGTAGTTGTTGTTACTCAGGTTTGTGTATTACAGCTCTGACTGCGCTTCTTGTGATATTAGGACTATCCATTTTTTCTTATAACAAAGTCACTAATAGTTCATTTTTTTGTTTATAAATGTGTAGTGTCATCAATTATGCATTCAATTTTTTATTTATCCACTTTCCCTTGCTAGATATTCTATTGTCATCATACGCTGCGTACAATCTTGCAAGCAATAAGAATGTTGATCTCAAATGTTGCAGGAGTCATTTTATTACGGACTGTCTGATGAGGAATTGGTCCATGTTCATGATTATAACTTTGATCATCCAGGTATAACACATGTTTCATGAGAATGTAATGTCTTTTTGCGCCATTCGCAGGAGGTGTGCTCTGACTTAGTTAATGCTGCTGCTCCTTTCCTAATTTCAGATGCATTTGATACGGATTTACTACTCGCTTGTATGGAAAAATTGAAACATGGTAAAGCTGTTGACATTCCAAGCTATGACTTCAAAACACATAAGAGCGTCTCATGTGCAAGAAAGGTAATCATATACATATGGTGCTATTCATACTCACCTGGTAGGCTGAGGCTCTCCTAGTCCTGTGCTTTATGAGACTTTGGACTATGAAATAAGGTTTATAATCAATATTTGCATATTGCACTGAAATTTTGCAGTCTCTACAGAATAATTTCCTCCCAAAACTATTATGTAAAATATATAGTGTCGTAAGTGTTAGCTCACACACTCTGTGCAAGCGCCTTATTAAGTAACATAGAGTTCATCTTGAAATGTTCTCTCCAAGAAGTTAATTTATTGCCGAGTGCTTACAAATATCGTACGCCACTTATTCATATCTGTACGACTGTACCACTTTATTTATGAGAGCATCCATAATTTTGTGACTGCTGTCAGGTTAATCCTTCGGATGTAATAATTTTGGAAGGAATTCTACTTTTCCATGATTCACGTGTCCGGGATCTAATGAACATGAAGATCTTTGTTGATACAGGTACTGATATTTGCATCCTAAGCTGATGATAGCTCGCTCTTTCAGTCTCTTTTATGCCTTGCAACCTCCAACTGCGGCTTATGGCTAGGACATTTAGTTTCACATTCATGTTTCTACATGTGGAGTGTCAATATTACATGTGGAGTAATATTTAATGGCACACATGTGTTCCTCTCCTGTTCCATTCAATTTGGAAATATACTATAAATGATCATTAATTTCTTATCAATATACAATAAATTTGAGTAGTTTCTTGTTTATTTTCATATACAACGTACTTAAGGTTTTGCAATAGTTGATGTATTTAATATGAAGCAGTCGTTATTAACACCATAAATATCTCCAAGGGCATGCTGCACAAACTGCAGCAATGTGCATAATCGAGGTTGGCACTCTATTGCAGTAAATGATAAATTCGAGAGATGTCCTACTGATTTGTTGTCATGCGTTTAGTTCAGTCCCCTACTTTGAATTCTCTATCAGTAGAGCTTTCTTTACGCAAACAGTTTCTTTGTAACCCTATCCATTCCACCCTGTTAGTGTATCATGTATTGTTTTTGCATTTTTCTTTCAGATGCTGATGTGCGATTAACAAGGAGGATCCGTCGTGATACCATTGAGAAGGGTAGAGATATTATAGCTGTGTTAGATCAGGTTGCTTAGCCTCAGATATCACCATTTTCCTTGTCTATAATATGTTTCTAGTATTGTGTTTAGCAACATTCAGCACACTGATTACAACAATTTTTCTTTTAAGTTTACTTGAATTAAGGTGTCACAAAAGTGCCTATGCTAACTAGACATGTTCTGTACATTTATCTCATTTTTGGAATTTCATGCAACTTTTTTTGGCAGTACTCGAAGTTTGTAAAGACAGCTTTTGAAGACTTCATTCTCCCCACAAAGAAGTATGCTGATATTATCATCCCAAGAGGCGCAGATAACAGTGTGGCAATTGACCTAATTGTTCAGCATATTCGCACTAAACTTGGTCAAAATGATCTATGTAAAATACACCCAAATTTATATGTTATTCAGACTACTTACCAGGTATCTAATGTGCTTGCCTTTTGATGTCTCCATAGTCCATAATAAACTGCATGTGTATTGCATGACTCTATTTTGTATGGTGCATAACTATTGGATCTTAATGCTTCTTTCCTTCAGATACGAGGCATGCACACAATAATACGAGATGCTGCCACGACGACACATGATTTCATATTTTATGCTGATCGGTTAATTCGATTGGTTAGTATGTACAAGCATGTGAACATTTTTCTTTTGTATGAGTGGTGTCTTGAATTTCACTCTGGAAAATAGGTTGTCGAGCATGGCCTTGGTCACCTTCCTTTCAGGGAAAAGCAGGTCATTACTCCAACAGGTAAGTAGTATTGCATGGTGGTCTTTCCCATGTACTTTTGTAGTGTATACAAGTTGCCTCTTCAAATGCATTTTGGATTTACTCACTGCAAATTTGCATACGTACTGAATTTCTAGAAATACATCATTGGATAAGTTCCCTGTCGTAATAGTTTTCCATCTAATTCAAGTATGCATTATTTGGAGTATCCTGTACTTGTTTGCAGTCATAAATTTCATTTATTAACTTTTATTGTGATCATTTTCTGTTTCTTGTTTGTTTTGATTATGCAGTGTATATGTTTTTGCCATGTAGCTAAAATTCGTGTCAAGCATATAGTTGAGAGTTTGGAACTACTCATGATTTGTTTATCCATTTATCTTTGAGCAATGGAAAAACACCTAATACTGACAGAAAACAACTTCAGCTCTACAGAAATGCTAGGATATCAATCTACTATGACCATGGCTGAAGAAGCTCTGGGCCATCTGCTGGTCATATTGGAGGAGCTCCTCCTTCTGGGCCGTCTCCTTAATTAATCTTGCGCTTTGTTGCAATTGCTTCTTCGAAGCTGCCTTTTAAAATGCACCTCATTAGGAATTTAGTACCACATAAGATTCGTCATTTTCCGTTCCGTGCGCAGAAGGTGCACCATTGCTTATTGGCTACAAGGAAATCTTAGTTGTAACAGGGATCCAGGCTGACCAAATCCTCTACCCCCCCTGATGGACGATGCCTCTCAGTTTCTTGTAGAAATATTTGACTTCGAAGTAACCACATTGCTCACGTTTCTCAGCTCATGTAATCCTTATCCTAGATATCAACCAACTAGGCGAGTCTTGATATCTTATCTTAATCTGAAATGACTTCAATACTTAGCCGGCGATTTATCATGCCTGTTTAGCAAATGCTTGCTTACTCACAGTTCCATGGTTTAGGCATTTATGGGAGAACAACGGTATGGTTGCTAGTTGTTACAAACATGCATACTACTAGCTCGTATAGGGACAATAGTTTATCCATCTCCATAATTCCTTTTTCTTCTAATAATACTGTCTGCTGGAGTTACTTGCATGTGTATCCTCTCCTGTTAGTAGTTCATATGTTTGCCCTTATGCACTTTCTTATGCATGCAGGATCTGTTTACACTGGTGTGGATTTCTCAAAAAGTTTATGTGGGATATCAGTGATTAGGAGGTACCAACTTCTCCAAAATATTTTAACCATTGCTTTGTTGAGGCTCAAAATGACTGAACAACTTTGGCACTCACACAGAGATAAATGTTCCTTAATATGTATACCTGGGACAGCCTGTGCAAAACAATTCAATTGTAGTTTATGAATGCTCCAGACTAGACATGCCGGGAACTCAGTTTTCAGTCTCCTTTAGCTTTGCTATATGGGTTTGAGCCTTCATTCATAGGTGAATTATCAAGTAAACATGCTTTGTTAAACAACTTGTGGTCTATAATTCAGTCCATTATTATAAGGCATGTATGAACAAAACATGTCATACAACTTTGAATGAAACATCATTGTGTTAGTGATTTGTCACAAACTGTGTTCCAGTGGCGAAAGTATGGAAAATGCTCTGCGGGCATGCTGTAAAGGTATAAAGATTGGGAAGATTCTTATTCACAGGGAAGGAGATGATGGGAAACAGGTTTGGTTTAATCCACTTTTGCATTATATGTTAGGTGTGTCAAGTTACTAAGTTTTATATATGTCCTCACAGCTCATCTATCACAATTTACCCAAAGATATCGCAAAAAGGCATGTTCTGTTGCTGGACCCCATATTGGGAACAGGTTTGTTGATATTTTATACATATTTGTGTACCGTAGTACGAATTTCTTCACGTGAATAAATTATGAAATTATAAATTTCTTTCGCTCTCATGTTATTTCACGTGATGGAGTAACAAACAAGATGTTATTTCATGTTATTTCACGTGATGGAGGTATAACATGAAAAATAATACATACTTTTCATGTTATTTCACATGAATGAAGTATTATTTTTTCACGTGAATGAAGTAGTATTATTTTTCATGTTATTTCGTTTATCTTCTCTGGTGCTGTTCTCAGTGTGCACCTTGTCTTAAGTGTCAATATATACCGTGTCTACCCTGTCTTGAGAGTTGAGAGTGTACACTTTACATATTTATTTGGATAAACAGAGTAAGTTTCCAAAACCCTTCTATAGAACATCTACAAAGCCCCACTATTCCGATACCATTTATGCATTAACACAAAATCATATATTTAAAATACACTTAACCACGGTCCACATGAAACTTCTGCACAACTTCAGCCTCCGTTAATTTAGCTAACAATTAACTTGCTCATTCAAGTGTGATATAACTGTCGAACTATTCTGTAAATAAAGCAAAACCCTTTATTCAATCCCCTAGTCACAGCCACCCATCAGTGCCGGCAACTAGGGAACTTAGAAAAGCTTTGGCTTGGCCAAGCTATTTAAGCCTTTGAGCTCTTACCTGACCTCGACTTGGTTAAGCACGAGCACATGCTTGAAGTGAAAGCATAATTTTTAAGTCAAGAATTAATGGCCTGATTGGCTAAAGATAGCACTCCAAGATTTGTGAAGTTTGATCACTCACCCTCTCTCCTCCAACTTGAATTACCTCTTGCTCTTGCTCCTTTAAGAATAAATATATGTACTATTTTGATTGGCTGAAAGTATTTAAAAAAAAATAAGTTTCTTGTATTTCTAGTAAGTAGCATGCATCAATTGATTCTCCGTAACTCTGAAGTCTCCTATCTTTTGTTTCAGTTGTGTCATTGAGGGAAGGATATTTGTCAATTAAGCACACATGCTCAACTATTGGATGTTAATCCCATCTAATCATCTTTCCCCTTTTGATCATTGCCAGGAAATTCAGCTGTTCAAGCCATCTCTCTTCTCTTGGAGAAGCGTGTACAAGAAGCAAATATTATATTCCTCAATCTTATATCAGTATGTCTTCTGAAGTCCAGAGTATCTGTCTTTTTTCCTTCATTTGAGTATATCAGACATCTTGAATTCTTTTATACATTGCACAAGCAATCAGGTCACTACAGGTGCTAGTTACTGACTATCTCTAGTGCAATTGTCAACCTTTTATATTGGCTCTGCGGACTGTTGAGCAGAACAGCCGATGATGGCTAGAAACTGGTTTAGTGGGTGGTTCTCACTTCTGTTGCTGGCTTTTGGCTCGTTTCACTTTGTATTGACTGCTGTTTATGGTTTCAATGTACTAAAGCCCTCTTTCTAAAAACAAACTACAAATGTGGTTCTGGGGGTGAATGAACAGACGGAGGATGCAGAGAACAACAGCTTATTATTAGTTGTAGAGAAATATGTTATTTTCAGAGACATCATGTCATCAAGTGCAGTCTGGTTAAATTTCTCATTGTTGACATGATAGGGATGTTGACTTACGCATTACATTTACAGTTAGTACGTTAGTAGTTGAAGGGCAGATAACTCACCACTGAAACTGTTTGCTTTTATCCCAGGCTCCCCAAGGGGTGCATGTAGTCAGCAAGAGATTCCCAAGGGTCAAGATTGTGACATCAGAGATCGAGCTTGGTCTGAATGATGATTTCCGTGTCATCCCTGGGATGGGCGAGTTTGGGGACAGATACTTTGGAACAGATGATTATCAGTCATCAACGCCATTCTTCGCCGATGACAAAAATCGTGTAGGGTGAGTTGATGTTTCTTGCTGTCGACTGATTTAGGTCATTTATCGGATCCGAGCTTTATCACTTTACTGGTGTGTATATGCATATCTCATCACCTGTCATGCTAAGAGTTAACCAGTTCCCTCTTAAAATTGTGCAGGCTTTTGTGAGAATTGCCCAGACATGCCACCTCCTGCCTGCGGCATTATTCAAATTCTTTTTGAGAAATTTTATTTTTATATTCCCAAACTCTCAGATGCCAATACTGTTATGTTCACTAGCGGAAACTGTATATCATGAGAACGTTCCAAACGGACATCCACTTGACATAAATGGCACAATATCATATTTTTCATGCACCTATACCAATCTCTTCTCCAGGCTCTGTTCAGACTATTCTGTTTGATACACCTTGTAATGTTTTTCACCTCTACCCCATGATTCTGTTACGAAATACGATGACTTAACTTTTGCTTTGGCTTTTATCATGGCTGAACTCAGATGTGCTTATGATCTTGAAAGCTATTTTAGCAAAATATTAGCCGTAAGGCACATGAAGTTGAGTTCTGGCAAAAGGTTCTCCTTAAAAGAGTAGCAAATTTGGCGATAATTTTTGAAGGATTGCTCAAGTAGATTTGCCCATGTCATGTTTCTTGAAGATATTATGCTACAGATTTAACCTACATTCCACGTCTGGTAAACTTTTCGTTCATGACGCTTGTGTATTTGTCACTCCGTTCCCAGCCGCAACCATAAACCCATAACGTTTCTTAACTCAAATGGCGGGTGAATGGAAGTAATATAATAACTTAAAGTTTTTTATCATCTGAGCTATGATTACAATCGTAAACGGCTAGATTCTGCTTGGGTCCACGCACTAGATAATCAATTAGTATCCAAAGAAGCGCCATCTGTTGAAATAATCCCTCATTTCACTGTCTAAAAAAACTAATCTCCTCTTTCCGCTCCGTTTCATTTGAACAAATCATCAAGTCTAACAAAGGTGTCTGTATTTTAACCAGTGGATATCTGATGGGATCTTCGCACTGATCTTTTGGCGATTTGGCAAGTCGTGTGTCAAGAAAGGCAAACCCACGAAAGGAGAAGAAAACTAAACAACTGCCTGGGCGCATCCTCCTCCACAGTATCTCCCCCCCCCCCCCCCCCCCCCCCCCCCCCCCCCCCCCCCCCCCCCCCCCCCCCCCCCCCCCCCCCCCCCCCCCCCCCCCCCCCCCCCCCCCCCCCCCCCCCCCCCCCCCCCCCCCCCCCCCCCCCCCCCCCCCCCCCCCCCCCCCCCCCCCCCCCCCCCCCCCCCCCCCCCCCCCCCCCCCCCCCCCCCCCCCCCCCCCCCCCCCCCCCCCCCCCCCCCCCCCCCCCCCCCCCCCCCCCCCCCCCCCCCCCCCCCCCCCCCCCCCCCCCCCCCCCCCCCCCCCCCCCCCCCCCCCCCCCCCCCCCCCCCCCCCCCCCCCCCCCCCCCCCCCCCCCCCCCCCCCCCCCCCCCCCCCCCCCCCCCCCCCCCCCCCCCCCCCCCCCCCCCCCCCCCCCCCCCCCCCCCCCCCCCCCCCCCCCCCCCCCCCCCCCCCCCCCCCCCCCCCCCCCCCCCCCCCCCCCCCCCCCCCCCCCCCCCCCCCCCCCCCCCCCCCCCCCCCCCCCCCCCCCCCCCCCCCCCCCCCCCCCCCCCCCCCCCCCCCCCCCCCCCCCCCCCCCCCCCCCCCCCCCCCCCCCCCCCCCCCCCCCCCCCCCCCCCCCCCCCCCCCCCCCCCCCCCCCCCCCCCCCCCCCCCCCCCCCCCCCCCCCCCCCCCCCCCCCCCCCCCCCCCCCCCCCCCCCCCCCCCCCCCCCCCCCCCCCCCCCCCCCCCCCCCCCCCCCCCCCCCCCCCCCCCCCCCCCCCCCCCCCCCCCCCCCCCCCCCCCCCCCCCCCCCCCCCCCCCCCCCCCCCCCCCCCCCCCCCCCCCCCCCCCCCCCCCCCCCCCCCCCCCCCCCCCCCCCCCCCCCCCCCCCCCCCCCCCCCCCCCCCCCCCCCCCCCCCCCCCCCCCCCCCCCCCCCCCCCCCCCCCCCCCCCCCCCCCCCCCCCCCCCCCCCCCCCCCCCCCCCCCCCCCCCCCCCCCCCCCCCCCCCCCCCCCCCCCCCCCCCCCCCCCCCCCCCCCCCCCCCCCCCCCCCCCCCCCCCCCCCCCCCCCCCCCCCCCCCCCCCCCCCCCCCCCCCCCCCCCCCCCCCCCCCCCCCCCCCCCCCCCCCCCCCCCCCCCCCCCCCCCCCCCCCCCCCCCCCCCCCCCCCCCCCCCCCCCCCCCCCCCCCCCCCCCCCCCCCCCCCCCCCCCCCCCCCCCCCCCCCCCCCCCCCCCCCCCCCCCCCCCCCCCCCCCCCCCCCCCCCCCCCCCCCCCCCCCCCCCCCCCCCCCCCCCCCCCCCCCCCCCCCCCCCCCCCCCCCCCCCCCCCCCCCCCCCCCCCCCCCCCCCCCCCCCCCCCCCCCCCCCCCCCCCCCCCCCCCCCCCCCCCCCCCCCCCCCCCCCCCCCCCCCCCCCCCCCCCCCCCCCCCCCCCCCCCCCCCCCCCCCCCCCCCCCCCCCCCCCCCCCCCCCCCCCCCCCCCCCCCCCCCCCCCCCCCCCCCCCCCCCCCCCCCCCCCCCCCCCCCCCCCCCCCCCCCCCCCCCCCCCCCCCCCCCCCCCCCCCCCCCCCCCCCCCCCCCCCCCCCCCCCCCCCCCCCCCCCCCCCCCCCCCCCCCCCCCCCCCCCCCCCCCCCCCCCCCCCCCCCCCCCCCCCCCCCCCCCCCCCCCCCCCCCCCCCCCCCCCCCCCCCCCCCCCCCCCCCCCCCCCCCCCCCCCCCCCCCCCCCCCCCCCCCCCCCATCGCAAGCTGCCATTCAGGCTGAGTCATGGCATCCCGATAGGAAGTGGGCTCAGCAACGGCAGAGAGACCGTACCGGTGAGGAGAATAGCGATCAGGTGGGGGGCGAGGCCGAGTACGAAGGTGGTGAACCGGGGGATGCGTGGAAGGAGGCGCTCCGGAAGTGGAAGGCGCGTCCGTAGAATCATCCTCAACACGAGGGCGGCGAGTGTAGTGAAGAGGAAAAGGAGAGAGAGGCCGACGGACCGGAGAGGATGGTGGAGAGGTGGGGGATGAGGGAGGAGAGGAGGAAGGAGGGGAGGGTGGTATCGGTGGTGTATGAGGAAGAGTGACACTGGCCGGAGAAGGGGGAGAGACATGAGGCACAGAGGGAGATGTGTCGGGAAGGAGAAGAAAAGAAATCTCATCCACAGAAAAGCTCGAGGAGGAAGGACGAGGGTAGTAAGAACGAGACTCATCGAAGGTCACATCACGCGAAATGCGCAACCGACGACCAACAGGATCCCAACATCGATAACCCTTGTGCTCATCACTGTAGCCAAGAAAAACACACTCAACCGACTGAGCAGTCAGTTTGGTGCGTTCTCGAGGAGCAAGAAGAACATAGCACACGCAGCCAAACATGCGAAGAGCGGAGTAGTCAGGAGAGCGACCAGAGAGACGCTCCATAGGAATACCACCCTGCAAGGCAGCCGAAGGCTGAATGTTGATGAGGTGGGTGGATGCGGACACGGCCTCAGCCCAAAAATGGGGTGGGAGAGAGGCGGCAATCATCATTGCCCGAGCCGTCTCAAGTAAATGGCGATGTTTGCGTTCAGCAACGCCATTCTGAGCATGGGCACCAGGACAGGAGAATTGGGCAAGAGTACCCTGCTCCGCAAGAAAACCACGCAACAGGTGAGAGATACACTCTCCAGCTGAGTCAGCACGAAAAATACGAATAGGCGTGGAGAATTGGGTGTGAACCATGGCAGCAAATCGTTTGTATATAGAGAGAACCTCGCTACGAGATTTCATAAAGTAGAGCCAAGTGTAGCGAGAGAAATCATCAATAAACAGAACATAGTAGCGATGACCACCTTTCGAATCAAAAGGAGCAGAACCCCATACATCGGAATGAACCAAGTCAAAAGGACGCTGCGATACCGACTCACTGGTAGGATAAGGTAACTGAGTCTGTTTTCCAAGTCTACAACCATCATAATGTAGAGAAACATCTCCAGAGACAGACCCTAAGACACCCTGACGCACCAACGACGACAGACGGGAGCCACAGATGTGGCCAAGTCGATGATGCCACTGCTGGAAAGACGCAGAAGAGGAGGCAGCAAGAACATGAGAACTGGCAGAAGTAGTGGCAGCGGAAGGAACACGAAGCCAGTCCACCTCCCAAAGGCCCTCAGACTCACGGCGCCGAGGGCCAGCGCCAACCAGAGCCTGAGTGCGACTATCCTGAACAGAGCAAGAGTCGGCATCAAGAATAACACGACAACCAGAATCAGTAAGTTGGGCAGCGGAAAAGAGATTCATGGTAAGACGAGGAACATGAGAAACACTGGGAACCGAAAAAGACGGAGTAGAAAGGATGCCACGACTAGCAACAGGAAGAGGAGTGCCATCAGCAGTGAGAACATTAAGAGGAAAATCAAGAGGTCGAAGGGAAGATAAAGCAGAAGAATCAGAGGACATATGAAAGGAAGCTCCAGAATCCAGAACCCACGAGGGTGTACCTGACTGAGTAGGCTCCGGCGGGGGCGGAGTGGTGGTGTCAGTCACAGCAGCAACAGAACCCGTCGAGGAAGAATCAGAGGAAGCCAGCATGCGCTTGAGTCGCATAATATCCTGGTCAGTGAGTGACGGAGTCGAGGGAGACGCCTGAGTCCCACTGGAAGAAGAGCGCCTCTGGTCTCGCTGTTTCTGGCGGCAATCAGACTCTGGGTGACCTTGCCTGGAGCAGTAGCCACAGAAAGTGTCACGGCGCGACCGGCCCTTCTCAGCATAAGGAGGACGACCCACCCCCCCTGAAGGTGTGGGCAGAAGCGGTGACGACACCGGAGCTCGAGCAGCCAACACAGAGGAAACCGCAAGCAACCCAGCAGAACGGAGGCGTGTCTCCTCAGCACGAAGCTCAGCAAGCACCTCCGAGATAGGAACACGACCACGAGCAAGCAAGTGAGCACGTCGAGGCTCAAACTCGGAACGGAGGCGAGATAAGAACTCATGGACACGCTGAAAGTCCAAGTCGGACCTCATAGTCTGGCAGCAACGGCAAGTGCCATAAGCAACTGTCCGAAGAGAGTCAAGCTGGCGCCAGATGGCACAACTCTGCGTGTAGAACTCATCAACAGAGGAGTCACCCTGCTGAAGAGCGTGCTCCTGACGCACCACAGATAGGTAGAGCGCATCACCAGAGGGCTGATATCGCTGACAGAGGTACGACCACATGGATGCAACAGGGCCAAGTCCCATGAACTCCGAAGCAAACTGAGGGAGGACACTCGCTGTGAGAACAACAGCAGCACGAGCATCATCATTGCACCACTGAGTGTAAGCAGACAGACCATCACGGTACACAGAGAGAGCATCTGTGTAAGTGGACACCTGCTGATCATAAGCATCAACCGCAGCATCGTCCAGGGCCTTGGCTGTATCCCGATCAGTCTGAGAAGCATCAGCAGCAAGAACAGGCGGCACCGGCGGGATAGGAGCCACAGGAGCAACAGGGCAAGGCGGACAGGGGACCTCGCCAGAGAGAACGCCCCACAGAAGAAGGCCACGCATGTGGATACGCATGAAGCCCACAAACTCAGCATAGTTGGTGCCATCGAAGATCACCGAGCACCGAGGAACAGCCACATAGCCCGACGAAGAAGACATGACGAGATCACCCTGAATGGAAGCAGGGCGCTCAGGGCGGAAGTGCCGTGGGCACTTCCGCTTATAAGCGGTAGTACCGCAACTCCAAGCGGTAGTACCGCAGCTCCAAGCGGTAGGGCACTTCCGCTTATAAGCGGTAGTACCGCAGCTCCAAGCGGTAGTACCGCTCTGCTCAGGGCGGAAGTACCGCGCAGAGCCGCTGGATCGGGATCGCGATCGACCAAATCGCTGGGCAGAGGCCGAGCGAGGAGGAGTCCAGGCAGGAGCCGGCCGGAGGAGGAGGCCGGGCGCGGGACGGCGCGGAGGTGAGCCCGGGCGAGGCGGGAGAGGCTGGCGGACGGGGGCGGCCGGAGCCGGCGCGGTCAGGGGCGACCGGAGACCGGGCGGGCGCGAGACAGAGGCGGCCGGCGACCGGCGCGGGGCAGAGGAGTCCGGCGACCGGGCTGGCACGGGGTAGAGGACGGGGAGGAGCAGCCGCGGCCGGAGTTGCTAGCGGCAGCGACGGGGGAGGTGGAGCACGAGGAGGAACCTCGCATCTGATACCATGTTAGAGAAAGAGCAACTGATATTCACTGTGGGCCAAAGGCCAGTACATATACATGTATTACAGAGCGGTAGCTCCAAGCGGTAGTACCGCAGCTCCAAGCGGTACTACCGCTTGGAGCGGTAGTACCGCAGAGACACCAAACACACACATCTAACAACATCATGATCTTGCACCAGTTTTTAGGCATGCACGTCGAGTCTTTTCTTCCATGATCTCCATTTTTGTGCATGCATGAGCAGCTGTGCAGTGATTGTCGTTAGGATCGCCATGCCGGTGTTCATATGAGCTGATCGCGTGGTCTTGGCAATTGCATAGTTTCATTCCTGGATGACCCCATTTTTGCCCTTGTTTGCCCCGAAGAAACCATAGCACCCGATTCTCTTTCTGCACCAGCACAAACGAGAGTTTGTTAGAGCATGAATGAATAATGCTAGTTTGGTATGATCAAGGTCATGTCATGAGCTGAGTTAGATTTATGCTCTAATCTGTTAGTGGGGAGATGATGATTAAATTAGCCGTTGCTTAGTAGGGCATAAAGCATTTGTGCAATGATTGGGATTCAGGTGAGAAGGCGCTGGACTTGAGGTTTTTCAAAAAGGAACAAGAGCCAAAGTTGGCAATAGGAAGAAAGGCCCAGGAGATCCATTTGATCGTGAATTAGGTGTGATTGGATCCCATGTCACTTTGGCCTAATGCCAAACCTATACAATGAACCTACAAAGGTGTATCGCAATTGAAAATAATTATGAAAAAAACAGCAATAATCAGATTATATGGGTTAATATGGCAAGCCGCACTTTCTATTAGTAATGTGATGCCTGGAATTCAAAAGAGAGCAAAACATGTAATAAATCTGAACATTCCATTAGACAACACAAATATTTCAACAATCCACGACAAAACAAATAGCCCTTTCTTCTAATGATAAAATCTAAAAAACAAAATATATTGCGGTTCGTAACCAATGAGAAAGCAAGAGAGAAGACTTGGAAAAATGATCATGTGAAGTCATGGCTCCTTCTGCCCAAAGAGGCGGATACAAAGAATTGACTACTACGAAACAAGATGGACTTCAAACCATGACCTATCTTTGCCGTGTTGACCGATCTGCCCCCAAGGAACAGTCATGACTTCACACTAAATTTCCAGTCTTCCAGAAGGAAGGCGCACTTAATTTTGGCCTTTCTCTAGCCGCCTATACCGTACAATTTTCATACTGACGTATTTGCTGACTCATGCTTACATTTGATAATCTTTTACCATTTCCAGATCTGAACTAAGATTAATTTTTTGGGGTTCTTCTTCCAAAACAGTGTTAAATTCATATCTGGATAAGAACAACTAAGTAACTAGACCATAAGCACAAATAATTCATTCAAAAATTATGTTATTATTCTTTTGCGCAAAAAAACTCAATCGAGAACAAAGTTGGTAGATTTTTTTTTACCTGCTCCTACTCCTGGCCGGAGCTTTTGGATTGTTGCCGCCAATTCCATTTCCAATCTCGTTGTTCCTGCTGGCGCTGCTGTTGCTGCTGCCGCTGCTGCTGGTCCTGCTGCTGCTCCCCGCCTCGCTGAACTCGCTCTTCTTCCACCACTCCTCCTCCTCCTTCTTCCCCTGCTTCTTCTTCTTCGTCTTCGTCTTCTTCCTGCCGTCCTTGGCGGGGGCGACCGCGGCGGGCTTGGGCGACACCTTCTTCTTCCGGCCGACGGAGAGCGGCAGGAAGAGCTTGATGAGCAGGCCGGTGTCCAGGCTCACGCTGCGCTCCATGCTCCGGCTTCGCGTCCTCCCCATCGTCCTCTGCTTTCTTGTCTTCCCCTGTTTCCTGCCCCCACCGTCGCTCTGTTTCTTGGCCTCGTCGCCGTCCATGGCCGCCGCCGTGACGTCCTTCTTGGGCTCGCCGTTTCCTTGTTCTTGCGTAGCGACGGCGTACGGTTGAGCCGGTGGTGGTGGTGGTGGTGGTGGAGGAGGAGGCAGCGGGGAGGGCCGGGACTCGACGATGTCGCGGAGGGAGAGCTCGTAGGCGGCCTCGGGGAGGCCGCGGACGAGGTCGAGCATCTCGCGGCGGTAGCCGGCGATGGCCTGCGCGCGCGACGGGGAGCTCCCGGCGGAGGCCGGGTACAGCCGGTCGTGGTGGTGTTCGCGGTGCGCCCAGAGCTGCGGCGACGGCGTGCCGGAGCCGGAGCCGGACTCCGGCGAGCCTTGCCTGGACGCCTGCAGCCAGCGGAAGTCCTCCTCCCCCGCGCGCGGCGCCATCGGGTTCGCCGTCGCCACAACCGGCGGCCGGGGAGGCAGCGCGCGCCGCTCGCCGGCCTCCGCGCCCCACGACGGCGTCGGCGAGTCCCCCGCGAAGCTGAACTCCTGCCTCCGATGCACCGACCGCCTCGCCATCGACAGAGAGGGAGCGGTGTGGAGGGTGTTACGTGTGTGTGGGGTTTGCTTGCGGCGGGGCTTTTGCGGCTTTAAAGGCTCCGTTGAAGTGGTGGTAAATCACGGCGTAGGTGTGCTCGGCGCCAACAGCACGCACCGCTGCGCGCAGTGAATGCGGACGGGACACTGGCTTTAAAGGTCGTTGCCGCGGTTGCACGGCCCAGCTTTGCCGGTCCGGTTGCCGCGGTTGATCCGGTTAAGCAACTCTAACCCATCCACTAAGAGCATCTACAACCATAGTTAGCAAATCCGAGGCCCTATACATCCGTATCCGCGGATGCGCCCGGACGCACTTGCTGGCATCGCCTGTCACGTCTTTAGAGTATCTACAACAAGAAACACCAAATTTGGTGCCCTATTCGCCTGCAGGTGTGTCCGGGCGTATCCGTTGGCACTGTCCAGTCAATACCCAAATTTTCCCTCTACAACCACAAGCAACAAATGCGGATACCCTATTTCATGCAAATCCATGCATACTGCATAGATCGTAGAGATAGCACAAAAACTTAGCAGTTGCAGACATCAGACATGCAATTTGTTCATCCAAAAGGGCCGAGCTAGTTCAAACTAAATCTAAAAACAACTAAAATATAAACAAGCATGGCGGGTGGCCGGAGTTCACCACTTCTTGGCTGGGCCCTTGCCCTTGCGGTCGGCGGCGCGACGGTCCATCTCCTCCATGTACGTGTCGACGGCGGGAGGGTCGTCGTCGTCCATGGTGGTGTCGCTCTCCAACACAGACGAAATGTACCCGGAGAGGTAGCGAAGGAGGCGCTGCTGCTCCTTCGCATGGCGGGCGGCCTTGGTGGCGGCGGTCTTCTTCTCCCGGCGAGGCGCTCGGACACCTCGAGACCGAGGCGGAGCGCCTTCGCGTTCTTGCTCCGGAGGCGCCGCGCGTCGGTCTCCGCCATGGTCAACCACCGTTGCATGACCTCGCGAAGGAGCACCTCCTCCGGGTTGACGGGGACGGAGCGCGCCCGTTGGCGGGCAGAATCGGGTGCTGGCAAAGCCACCGCCCGCTGCCGCTCGCGCCGGGCCCCCTTCGCCTCCGACTCCGGCATGTACATCCGCGCTGGAGCCGCATGCACGAGCACCCACTGCTGCCAGGGTGGTGCCCGCGTCGGAGGGGAAGGGAGACACCCACGCTCCGAATCTGGAGCGGCGCAGAGCGGGACGGGTGACTGTTACTCGCATTCCGCCTGCAGGAGGTGGAGGAGCTCACGGCGGACGCAAGGGAGCTCGAGCTCCCGACGGTGTCCACACGCGAGCGCTCGATGGCGGTGCGTAGCATGAGCTCCTCATCGTCCGTTGCGCCAGAGCTAGATCCGTCGTCCTCCTCTTTGATGAGACCGTCCCAGTCGATGGGATCGGGCTTGCTGCCGGAGCGCTCAACGTAGTTGGCCATGGCGGAGGGGAGGGTATGGTTTGGGAGGAAGCGGAGGAGACGAGGAAAGTGATGGCTCGAGAATTTGTGATGTTTTTCTAGTGATTCTTATTTGGTTTTCACTGGATCTTTATCACTTTCGGGATACTTCTAACGCTAATCCTTCGAAAGAGAAGAAAATCCATTTTCCAATGTTTGGCAGGAAATATCATATATGGAAGGAAAGTAATCAAGCCAAATGGAGCAACCTCCATGAAGAGACTCAAGTCATCAGGCGCACCAGATCAAAAGACGGCGTTTCATACAACCGCGAGCGCTCGTATGGAGTGCCAACAGCTCCATCTCGTCTATACAAGACACTTTCGTGAAGGAACCTGGAGGAGAAGATAACCCTAGCCACAGCCACCACATCCAGAACATGAGAAAGAGGGGATCCGAAGAACCATTGGAGATCTTCTTAGTTTTGGTCCTTTCATCTTCATCATCATCACACCCCGTTTACTATTGTAAGAAGAATTCCAATTTGTGAGAACAATTGTAACTTCATTCAATCTCCTTATATATTCTTAGCATGAAGAGCGGAGGAGACTATTGGAAGTATCCATTTCATCTTATTGTGGATCTTCTCGGTATTATCGATATGGATTTCATGGGTTTTATCTCTGTTGTGATTGATTCCCCTCTTATGATGCATGAGTAATTCACCTCAGGCTGCAGGTGGAGGTGGGGTTAAATGGGACAAGGAAGCCCATCCCACTTAAATTGCCTTAATGGGACCCCATCGGAGAGGAAAAAGATTAAATGGGCAATCTCTATTCCCCCATTGGGAACCCACTTAACCCACCTGCCCAATTTGTGCTAATATGGATACAAAGGAACAAGGAACAGGCGCGCAGCAGAGGCACTCCCGCACGCCGCCGCTGCCGATGGACGCACACCGCCGCTGCCAATGTACGCCGACGCCACATCCACTCCTCTTCCGCCTTGCACTTAACCCCTCCCGGCCCCCTGTCTCGCAGCTTCTTCTGGCCGTGCCCGGAGCTGCAGGTACCGAGCAGGCACGGTGTCGCCACCTTGATGGCCTTGAACACGACGTCATCCCCGGCTGCGACTCAGGCCTGCCCCAGCTGTGCTGATGCTCGTCGGCCTCCGCCGCCGCATTGTCCCTCCCATGCTTGAGCAGCCTAGATCTGAGCATGCTGAGCTCCCCGCCCACCCCCGCCTCCGCGGCTACCATCAACACCCCGCCCAGGTCCATGGCCAACCATCTACGACCAACTCTCCCGCTCCCGACGCGCTACTATACTTGTGCTGGTGGTGGCTGCGGTCATGGGGCGGGGGGCATGGGAGTGAAGCGTCGGGGGGAGAAGGCATCTTGAAGGCATGGGGTGGGACGAGGGAGAAATCCATCGGAACCCCCTGGTTTAGTGGAATCCCACTTATCCCAACTAACCCACCTAAATTTTACTGGGTTGTTAGTTACCACCCACTAAATCTTGGTGGAACTAAGTGGGCTTTGGTGGGACGCCCACGGTCAGTCCCACATGCAGCCTGAAATTCACCATAGGCATGGGGGATGTAGATAAGTGGTAAGATTCATTTGTGCCTATCCTATATGTTGTCATTTGTATTTGTAGTAGTATGATCTGTCTAGTATGGTGTTATACTGTGGTGAACTCTATACATGTTGTCCAATTTAAGGGCCTAGACAACATGACCTCAAGACCTAAATGGTGAAACGGGACCATAGAATGAAATATAATCCCGTCTTAAGGAGTTTCATAACCTTAGGGTGATCCGCCTACCAGAACACACATATCAAAAACTATGAATACAATACAAGGTAAGTGGTATTACCGTCGCACTGGCACACCTGATATATTCTTAGCATGAACTGAATTCTCTCCACGCCCAATCTCTTCATTGCAGGAAACACGACTTTAGTTCTTATTTATGTCATTTACTTTTAATAGTTTTTATAATTGTTACTTTAAAATCCTTTATCCTTCCATTAGGACAGTGACAATATTTGCAGAAGCTCAAGTAGTTAGTTCGCACAAGAACCATGACACCTTGTGTGTGACAGAAGCGCCACTATAAATACTCTCCTCCGCTCTTCGTTGGGACGATTACTCATTAAGATACTTCTGCGAAAGTGCTACACTACCCTATTTGGCTTGCAGGCATCAGAGAGCGGAGAAGATGAGTGTGGACTTATGTTTGACTAGGATTCCTCGAATGGAATGGGTTTTTGTGGGGGTGGTGCGGGCCCTAGCGGGCTGAGACGATGTGGCAGGCGTCCCCATATCCGCCCCATATATGGGCCGGATATGGGGGTTATCGGTCAGCCCGGGCATTTGGGTCGGATTTGGGGCGCCCAGTTGGGTGCCGCTTTTGCGTCTGATCACTGGCCGGGCAGCCCGTACGGGCGTTTGGGGCAGGCTCCAGTTGTAGATGCTCTTATTTGTCCTCCTCCACCACTCTCCTCATATCTCAATACTCAACTCCATGCAACTTCATGCATGTTCATCATATAACGTAAACTCATCACAAATTCAACGATACAAAGCAAACGACAACCCCCCCCCCCCCCCCCCCCCCCCCCCCCCCCCCCCCCCCCCCCCCCCCCCCCCCCCCCCCCCCCCCCCCCCCCCCCCCCCCCCCCCCCCCCCCCCCCCCCCCCCCCCCCCCCCCCCCCCCCCCCCCCCCCCCCCCCCCCCCCCCCCCCCCCCCCCCCCCCCCCCCCCCCCCCCCCCCCCCCCCCCCCCCCCCCCCCCCCCCCCCCCCCCCCCCCCCCCCCCCCCCCCCCCCCCCCCCCCCCCCCCCCCCCCCCCCCCCCCCCCCCCCCCCCCCCCCCCCCCCCCCCCCCCCCCCCCCCCCCCCCCCCCCCCCCCCCCCCCCCCCCCCCCCCCCCCCCCCCCCCCCCCCCCCCCCCCCCCCCCCCCCCCCCCCCCCCCCCCCCCCCCCCCCCCCCCCCCCCCCCCCCCCCCCCCCCCCCCCCCCCCCCCCCCCCCCCCCCCCCCCCCCCCCCCCCCCCCCCCCCCCCCCCCCCCCCCCCCCCCCCCCCCCCCCCCCCCCCCCCCCCCCCCCCCCCCCCCCCCCCCCCCCCCCCCCCCCCCCCCCCCCCCCCCCCCCCCCCCCCCCCCCCCCCCCCCCCCCCCCCCCCCCCCCCCCCCCCCCCCCCCCCCCCCCCCCCCCCCCCCCCCCCCCCCCCCCCCCCCCCCCCCCCCCCCCCCCCCCCCCCCCCCCCCCCCCCCCCCCCCCCCCCCCCCCCCCCCCCCCCCCCCCCCCCCCCCCCCCCCCCCCCCCCCCCCCCCCCCCCCCCCCCCCCCCCCCCCCCCCCCCCCCCCCCCCCCCCCCCCCCCCCCCCCCCCCCCCCTTTTTTTACTCTGTTAAGTTTAGGAGATCGGTTAGAAACGACCATTCTTTAAGGAGTAAAAGTACTACTCTAAAGGATACACGTCTGTTTACTCTAAACTTATGGGGATTGGACAGAGTTGATCTTAGGACATCTCTAGCTCAAGCCTTATAATTTAGCCCCTTATATGCCTTCTTAAACTACAACTCCTTATATTTATGTTTGGGAGTTAAAAGAATATGGTTCCTAGCCGAAGTTTTAAATCTACCCCCCTAAAAAAATTCACACTAATTTGAACATCGATAGCTCAATTTGATTCAAATTACATTGCATAACATCGATAAAAAAAATATAGCACAATTCGGTTAAAACTACATTGCATAAGACGGATTTAAACTAGTCGATTAAAAAATAAAACTAAGCAATCCAGTCAGAGTCGGAGTCTTTTTCGGGCAGGATCTTCTCCAAATCCACATCGCCAGGCCGTTAACATTGGAGCCGGAGTCGAAGTCCGAAGCGCTAGACGAAAGCTTGGTCACTTCCGGTCCCCTCCCGCCCCACTCATGGTAGCCAGAGTCTTTTTCGGCCTGGATCTTCTCCCAATCCATATAGTTTGGAAGTACACTTATGCGTACCGGAAGTCAAAAGTCATGTGAAATAAAAAAGAGAAAATAATAATTGATTTCCCGAGAATATATTGACAGTTAGGAGGAAAAATGGGAGAAACCAAGAAATTTGGTATCATGTACTCCCTTTTAAAGTTATATAAGATCGTCTAGATCCCTTGTTGAAGAATTCGTCCGGTTAACCAGTTAACTTGCCGATTAATCCCTACTTGTAGGGTCACCGCGTAGCCGATATACTGATAAATTCACCGATTAATTGATTAAATGGCCGATTAACTTGCCAATTAGCCCATTAATCCCCTACTCACCAGCTAATCAAGCAGCTACCAGTTAACGATTTACTCAACAATGTCTAGATCACTACTTTAGTGATCTAAAGGATCTTATATTAGTTTATATTAGTTTATATTAGTTTTCAGAGGGAGTATACGAGATTTATACATATTAAAAAAAAACAATCAAAACATTTTTTCATATGCATCCACTTCCATGGATATTGATTTCAGAGTGATTATATGTAAATCGATTGTCCTTGTCTTTTAAATACAATTGTCAACCTAACTGTTGGTTTTCTTGATTTTCCAGCTTTTCTAGGATATTCTAGTAGTTTTCTTTACTCTTGAGGTTCCAATATACTCCCTCCGACCCAAAATAAGTGACTCGACTTTGTACTAGCTTTATACTAAAGCTAGTACAAAGTTGAGTCACTTATTTTGGGATCGAGTCACTTATTTTGGGACGGAGGGAGTACTAGTGATTAACTTCAATATTTTTGAGTCAGAGCTTTTAATAAATAATGTGGAAAATATTGGCAATTATGATCCACGTGTTGTCATACAATGTCAAAATCATGCCATTTTATTGCAAAACCTCTTTGGCATAGTTGAGGGGGACATGTGTCATAGCGCTAATAATTGAAAGTAGGATTCTTTATTTTAAGGTTGAAGGACATAGGCGCATATGCTCCCGGGATAAACAATAAAGTTGAAACAAACAGAAAACAAATTAAAACTTCTGATTTTTGTACATGTTCATGTTAGTGTCTAAACACAACTTTTTTTTTTGTAAGACATGTCACAGTACTTGTGTTTTTTTTCATAAATATTTACAAACAATCAAAGGACATAAATACATACCTGTTTATTTCTTTGAGCTTAAAAAAAGAGCTGAGCATAAAAGGAATTATGAAGTTTTTCTTGTCATGCATGAGCATATGCTCCCGGGAGCTAAGTTGAATTTCCAAGAGGCAGTATAGTCTTCACTAAAAGTTGGGGACCGGGATGACATAGGAGGAAACATCAAATATTCCTTTCATTATAAATATAGAGTATAGCGTACACAAATACTCCTGTCGCCTTGGAATTTTTTTTTTGATAAATGACTTTTCATTGAATAGATATATCGAGGTGATACAATCGTATCGAAAGAAAGCCCGGTCTTGCATAGCTAGATACACACAGCCAAAAAATTCAGAGCACCCTAAAAATAAAATAATTTGATACAATGCCAAGCAATAAATCATGTCCAGCCTAAGGAGCGGTAGATCCTATCCGTAAATCACACCGCCATCCATGGGGGTAGAAAACCTTCCTGGCCGTATGCTCCAGCCGTGTAGACGCCATCATAAAAAGGTCCCTGTCCTCCGGCTTCTGCAGGATAGACCAAGTACGGAGCCATCGTGTACAAACATGAATAACCTGCATAGGAGATGAGACATATTTATTGTTAAAAACCACATCATTCCTGGTAAGCCATATTGCCCAGCATAAGGCCGCCGCTCCCACAAGAATATGTGCAGAAAATTGTTTATCAATACCCCGCAACTAGTTGCCGAACATATTCCATGCACTACGTGGTGGGTATAAATTCGAAGCTACTTGGACCATGGCCCAAACTGCCCGAGCGAACTTGCACTCAAAAAATAAGTGTTTGATAGACTCGTCATGTTGGCAAAAGACACATGTCTTGGAGCCATGCCAGTTTCGTCGTGCCAGATTATCTCTAGTTAGGATGACTCCTTTGTTTAGAAACCAGAGGAAAATCTTCACTCTTAGAGGAATTTTTAGCTTCCACAATTTTCTGTAATCTACTGGAACATCACAATGAACCATTGCATTATACATGGATTTGACCGAAAATTTGCCATTCTGATGCAAGTTCCATCGAAAAGTGTCTGGCTCATCTGACAGTTGAATGTCCTCCAGGCGAGTGAGTAATTCATTCCATGCTGCCAGACAAGTGCCCAAAAGATCCATACGGAAAGAAATATCGGGGTTTTCTTGTCCTAAGACTTGTTTGATCGTGACAAATTTATGTCTGACAATCCGGTACAAGCTCGAATATTGCACCATTAGTGAGTTGTTCCCTAGCCAGGTATCTTCCCAGAAGCGAACCTGAGAACCATCCCTAACCGAGAAGGTCCCAAATTGGAAAAAGAATTCCTTGGCCTTCATGACACCACTCCAAAAATGTGAATCCCCAGGTTTCCAATGAACTTGAGAAATGGCATTGGATCCCACATACTTGTTGCGAATGATTTCCTGCCATACTCCATTCTCAGTGAGTAGTTTATAAACCCACTTGCTGAGAAGAGCGATGTTTTTAATCTCAAGGTCTTGGATTCCCAGCCCCCCTTGACTTTTAGGTCTGCATAATACGCTCCACCTAGCCAGTCGATATTTCTTGGTTTCGTTATCACACCGCCAAAAAAAATCTGGATCTAAAGTAGTCTAGACGCTGTAGAACCCCTTTCGGCAGGTGGAAGAATGACAACATATATAAAACCATGTTGCTTAGGACAGAATTGAACAAGATCAATCGCCCCCCATAAGACAAGAGTTTGGCCTTCCAATTGGCTAATCGTTTCTCAAGTCTCTCTTCCACATACTTCCACTCGGCGATAATTAAACGCCGATAGTGTATGGGAATACCCAGATACCGAATCGGAAACTGCCCGAGCTGGCATCCAAAAATCTCAGCATACTCAGGTGTTGATTCTGCAGCATCGCCAAAGCAAAAAAGTTCGCTCTTATGAAAATTAATTTTGAGACCAGAAAGTTCCTCAAAAGCACATAAGAGCAGCTTGAGATTTCTTGCCTTATCTAGATCATGATCCATGAATAGTATCGTGTCATCCGCATATTGTAGAATGGATAGACCATCTTCTACCAAGTGTGGAATGACCCCACTAATTTGACCATCCAGCTTAGCCCGCTCAACAAGGGTAGCTAGCATGTCGGCCACAATGTTAAACATAATAGGAGATGCGGGGTCGCCTTGACGAAGCCCCTTCCTTGTCTGAAAATAGTTGCCAACGTCATCGTTAACTTTTATGGCCACACTACCTCCAGAGACAAAGCTCTCTATCCAGCGACACCATTTTTGTGAAAACCCCTTCATGCGCAAGGTTTGCAACAGGAAGGGCCACTTAACTTTATCGTAGGCTTTCTCAAAATCAATTTTAAGAATGACACCGTTCAACTTTTTCCGGTACAGTTCATGTACAGTTTCGTGCAGGACGACCACTCCATCTAATATGTTGCGGCCTTGCATAAATGCTGTTTGAGTGGGTTTTACGACATGGTCAGCTACACCGTTAAACCGATTAGTCGCTACCTTCGTAAAATTTTTAAAACTTACATTCAGAAGGCAAATCGGTAGATATTGTTGAATACGACTAGCCTCCTTAATCTTAGGCAATAGGATAATTTCCCCAAAGTTTAAACGAGAAATATCAAGGTCCTCGGAATGCAGTTGGTTAAACAACTGAACCAAGTCTGCCTTAATCGTGTCCCAAAAGCATTGATAGAACTCTGCGGGAAAGCCATCCGGTCCCGGCGCCTTGTTGTGTTCCATCTGAAACATCGCAGTTCGAATTTCCTCCTCAGAAAACGGAGAGGTTAGGAATTCATTTTCCGCTTCCGTAACTTGAGTAATGTCATGAGTAACGGATTCGTCCAGCTGAAAATTTGTTTCAGCTGAAAGCCCAAAAGGTCTTTGTAAAACTTAGTGATAAAATTTCTAAGTGGTACGTCCCCCTCTATTCGGCCTTCCTCCTGGTCAAGGGCGAATATACGCTTCTTTCTATGTCTGCCATTGGCTAGCATTTGAAAGTATTTCGTATTATTATCACCTTGCACCAGCGAATCCGCCTTGCTACGTTGGTACCATTTAATCTCTTCCTCACGTAGTAGGCGGGCAATCTGCTCGTTAAGATTGCTTTTTTGCCTTGGGAAATTGCTAAAACAAAAGAATGATGAAATGAAACTAATACAAACAAAACAAGGAATAAACATATTACATTGGAATAGAAAAGCTCCATCATTTATCCTTTTGGATTTTGTTCTCAATATAATTTTCCTTTGCCATTTCTGTATTTGCACACCGAATTTAACACAGAAAAATTGAGATGACACTTTGTAAGCTAGGTGCAAAGAAGTCATGGTCTTCTAGATAGACTTATAAGAGATATTACTCCGTGCACGTAGGTGGCTGAGGTGCCACCAGGTGTCTAGAACGGAACGGGTTTAGGAAAACGGGCAACAAATTCCCGTCGGGGACGACAGGTTTCTTTTTCCATTGGATTCTGTATCATTCGTAATCTTTGCTTTCACTCCACAGCGATTGCACCACGGTGGTTTTCACTGACAAAAGACAGAGAAAAATAGGTGCTCACCTGAAAGAAACAAGCTATTCAGTGCCGACGAAATGGCTTTGTGCGTGCTTTCTGTGTCGAGTGGGCAGATGTGAATTATGTTATTGTTGGATGGCTTTTATTTTCTAGCCGTGTACATGTACAGTTCGTTGGTTCACACATCACGCGTATAGGCTTATTATTTGCCAATGTATGTCGGCTCACACATCATTCACGGTGTACACCTAGTACTTCAAATGTCAAAACGTTTCTAGGTACAACCAAGTTTATGTAAAATTATATCAACATCTACAATACCAAATAAAGAAAATATGACAATGTAGTTCATGACGATTCTAAGCCTAATGATACAGCTCTAGTCTGTAGTTATTGAAAATTTGCTCTGTACGGGCATTCCCAACGCTGATCCTCAAACCACCTGCAACTATTCGGATCGCATGGTCCGGACATATTTTGCCATCCAACGCGGTTCTCATCAGCCCGTTCGGTGATTCGGACACACTTTTCCCGCAAATCGGAGACAAACTGGGGGTTACGGGCGTACGGACCGTTGGCACGCCCGCGTCTGACTAATCTGCCCCACCAAAAACTGCTTTCTCGCGCCCGAGCGCTTTTTCGCCTGAAGCCAGGTGGGGAAAGAAGCCATGTTGGCGGAGGCCAGCACGTCTGCGGCCACTACGGGCAGAGAGGAAAAGTAGATAATGGGAGGCCACCGCTGCTTGGATCCCACGAAGGCCACCGCCACTGCGTCACCGAGTTACACAGCCGGTGTCTTGCCCGGTGAGCGGGATGTAGACCACGACGACCGTTTTCGCCCGCCCAAAAACCAACCCTGATCCGTGCTTCACGGAAGCGAAGGAAGGCTATTCTTCCCCTCTTGCTGAAGCATATCCCTCCAGGGCATCCAACAGTCCGATGAGCGGGCTGCCGGACATAGGGAAGACATGTCATGGGAGTGGCGATCCACCGCGGCCGGCCGTACACTAGTTTTACCGCAGCATGGTATAATTTAGTTAAAATATGCCTGAAATATAAATATTTTCATCCGGTTTGAATGAAAACCATCCGGTTTGCATGTAATTTGTCCAATTTGTTTAAAGCCGATTTGAAATGTATGCGAATATCATTGGATGGCCGGCTCTCGCATCCGTGCCCGCAGATTGATCCCTCTGTCCGTGGACGGATGCGTTGTCCGGTTTGGGGGTTAGCGTTGGAGATACCCTAAACTTGGCTAAACATAGAGAAGTTTGACTTTTCAAAATATTAATACAATTTCTTTTTGCGGGTGAAAAATTAATATGAGTTTTTGCAACGGAGCGAGTATATAAAAATGCCAAAGCATGCGGCAAGGTCTGTTTGGCATGCTTATGTGTACCAGCAAAATTCAATGGAGATGACACCGTCATGATTAGAGCATTATAAAGTAAGTACTTCTGAAGAAACATGTACTTAGCTGGATTAATCTTCCATGTGATCACGCTTTAGGACAGGCTTTCTCAACCTTATAGCAACACTAGCAAGAAGCCCATGCTGAGTGCATACATATTCTTATAGTTCAGCAGCAATATTGTCCGACATATACTTTATATTCACCATATTCTAAATTTTGATAACCTTTAATTTGATTGGTAGAGAAAGAAAAAACAAAGTTTTGACTTGATTGAGATTTTAGTAAGACTGATTTAATTTGATTGAGTTAATGCAGAACATAATTTTGAAAAAGAACTATTTGGTTTAGATTATTTCAAGTTACCATATTCATGTTTGTTTTTATCATGTGCGGCATCGGTTAGGTTTTTTTTTTTCGAGGGACGGCATCGGTTAGGGTTATCAAATGGAGGAGAAATACTATGTGAATACAGCTGGTTTCCTGTTGCCCTTTAGAGACGCACGAGGTTTGACGTGCATCGATTAGCCAGTGTTTCAGTGAGAAAATCGTTGCGGTGTGGTGGATTATAAAAAATCAACGCATGTTCCCGTCTGGACTCCTGTACCAACTCACCAATGCCCGTGCACTGGTGTGAATAAAATCAAAGCCAGATATCACGTGAAATCTGTGACATCAGTCGACTTGATCAAGTCGTGTTTATGTACGTCGCTCTGTCATTCCGCCGCACTTTCGATTTCATGACATGTGCATTCACATAATCTAGGGCAAAATATGTAGGGTGATCACCTTGCACACGTGCATTGTACGGAAATTTGTAGCTCTGACCCTCTAGATGGAAATCTGATAAAATAAATATAGCAGCCTGTTTGAGGATTTCTCATTGCTTGTCCCATCGTGTCTTCAGATTCGTTATCAGATTGGGTGCGAAACGGTCTTTATTTCATGTATTTTACATAAATTCATTACAGCTTACAGCGTACCAAAGGAAATCGAACCGCAGGGGTGAAGCCAGCAAAATAGTTTGTAATTGTCGATGTCATTCTCCCAAGTATACGTGTCATGTGTAAGAGCACGTTGTTACTTGTACGTAATGTACAAAACCGTTCATGTCATTTGACACCAATGGCCTTCTTTTTACGGCAATGACTTTATGTGGTAGCTCCGTCCCTGTCGAACCAACGTGCTTTAGTTAGCAAAGCAAAAACTCCGAATGTGCTCTGGGGGTTTGTTGCTGGTACTATTATGGGCATCTACCTTTTTCAGCGGCGCACTTTGAAATTCATATGCTTTATTGTTTGGGACTCGGTTTAAAATAATCAAACTCATAGAAACTTGAAAATATTTGTTTTCTTAAAGGAGGATGTACCCATAGCCTTTGCATCTGGAGTCTGGACGATGCATGCAATCGTTTTATTAATTATTCACAAAGACTTTACAAGGTAATACATCAATAAGCCTGAAGCAATCATATTGGCAACGCCTGTTGCTACTCCTATCCCCTTGATGAAGGAGTGCCGAATGTCCGAGTCTAATACCAAACAGACATCGCACCAAAGCCTAACATCTAAAGCCGGATGCCCTATCCAAGCCACTACCTGGACTGGGTCACACACCGGTCCGGCACACTCCCAATGAGCACCACATGCACACGCTGCAAGGGCCGTCACCTCCATCTTCCATCGATCCATCCTCAGAGCAGAACTGATGCATCGACATTGCCAGGCCTCTCTGCCATCGACGCCACCACGACGCCAGACAACGTCGCCCTCCTGTGCGAATCCGTCAACCCGCATCGAACGTCGAGCCTCCACTGCGCCACGCCGCCGAGATCTGCCATCATCGATGCGGAAGATGAAACCCCGCTCCACCTCTGGGCCCTTCTAATCAGCACCCGCTCCAAAACGATGCCCTCAAGAGGGACAACCGCACCGTAGTTTCCGTCATCATCCGATCTGGGAGACCGAGATCCAAGGTTTCCCCCGAAGCAGATGCCCCCTGGAGGAAGAGGGGCACGCCAACTGCAACTGCCCACGAACACAAGCCGTGCCCACCACCACTTATCTCTCACGACGGCACCTTCAAGAAGAACACGACGCCATGAGCGCCGTCGCCGCCCTAGGGTTTTCACCCAAGAGACCGTGGAGTGGGAAAAGGTGGGGCGGACCTGAACGACGTCTCTAGGAAGAGAAACGGCACCCTCGGGCGTCGTCGCTGTCGCGGCCGACAGGAGCCAACCAAGGAATTATCCCAATCCGAATCCCCACCTCCCGCTCTGCCCCAACTGGTGACCGACAAGCAGCACAACCATGTCCGTTATGACGGAGTGCACGAAGGAACGATTGGAGGAAGAAGCAGCTCGACGCCGTTGGCCGCCGAGGCAACAAGCCGCAACACCAACCCGCCGGTGGATCGCCGGCCACCCGACCCGATCCTCGGCAGCCCGCCCGCCCCGCCATGCCACCGGACAGGGAGGCCATCCTAGGGGCCGCCGCCTCGGATCCAAGGCCCTTCGCCCTAGATCGAGAGGAGCAGCGCCAACACTACCCACCACAGCCGTCATTAGGACGCCGGCTGGGCGCCACACCGTTGTAGTCCAGATCTGGGCCGTCATGAACCAGAACGGCGCCGTCGCATTCCAGGTCGGGGTCACACCCTCGAGCTAGGGACCCTGTGTCACCCTATGACCCGCGAGAGGGAGGAGTGCCTCCGCTGCCGCCGTCGCACGCACAGCCCGGCGCCGACCACCGGCGGCGACGGAGGGGAGGGAGATGAAGGAATGGTGACCCGACGGCTAGGGTTGGAGCCCCTCGGTCGCCCGCGCGGGGGCGACGGAGGGGAGGGGGTTAATTGGTCGATTAACCTGCTGAAGTCCCGTGTCTTAAATTGGGGGAGAATTTCACTTTCCCGGCCTCTGCACCAACTAGGAATGCACATGGCCTTTTAAGTATGAGTACTGGGATTTTTAATCCCATTTATGCACTGTGCCTAGTACTCAATGAAAAATGTGTGAGTACCAGGAAAGCCTGATCCTCATGAATAAATATGAACCTAAATTCGCCTGAGTGAGAATTTGAACCCAGGTGTTGGGTTTGTACATCCACCCCCCAACGAGTTGAGCTAGGCTCGCTCCCCACTTGAAAATATTTGTGGTTTCCAAAAATGTGGAACGAATCATGTGATACTTTTTGTTAAGTTTCTTGTTGCTGCCTGGAATCGTTTGATAATTGAGGTCACTAAATCGTCCTACTATTATTTTTGTACTTGATTCATCATATATGTCGGTTGATCAAAGAGGTCGGGACAAAATTTCCTAAAAGGTTATGTAAGGCGTGATGTGTACGCCATCACTTTCAAGAAAGCGACCCTGGCAGCCTGGCTGATCTCTAGTTTGAAAATGGGAACACAGCTGCATGCAACGTGGCAAACTGTACATAGCCTCGCCTTCAAAAAACATGGCCTCCAAACACCTGTTCGGTCGCATGTGATGTGCATCCGCATTTGGATTGGACAATTTTTTTTTGCGAAATATTAACATGAATATTGTTAATGCCCTAGGTGTTTTCCTTTTCTTTTGCTACAGCCAAGATGACACTGAAACGTACAGCTGGCGATAGATTAAATCCACTGACTTTCATCTATTCCTACTTAGTCCACGCAACGATTAGCACCATGCATTTTGATTGGTGCCAAGGTGTGGTTCTCATCCTTTTTCTCCCCTTTTCAACTTTGAAATTCGTAGCTGAAATCGAGAGAAAGTCCATTCCATTGTTCACGAAAAAATGTCAGAGCTGAACGACCTAGGTACATATGATCGGGTAGACTCACCACCCGTAGTATGAGCAAGCCTAACTAAAATCCTAGGTGCTTATAGCTAAATGATGATATATGCATCTGCAAATTGTAGGTGAAAAATATGTCTATTCGTGACAGTAGCTATAAATAAGCATATCTTTTGCCCAAGTTTTCTAGTCTCCGCCTTTCCAAAACTGTGCACATCAAATACAGTGGCGATTGTGTTAGCTGTGGGGTCTTTGAGGAAAACAGCTTAAAATCATTGTACACTTACTGTACATTGTGAATAATTTTTAAATTTTTTTTAGTAATGACCCCACAAATTCTTGAGGCTGGCTTGGCCACCGATCAAATGTACATCGCCAACATTTTTTTTTTGAAAAGAAGGATGCACCCCCAGCCTCTGCATCTGGGAGATGCATGCAACCACTTTATTAATTATTCACAAAGACCTTACAAAGTAATACGTCAGTAAGCCTCAAGCCACCATCTTGGCAACATCTGTCGCTACTCCTATACCCTTGATGAAGGGGTGCCGAATATCCGAGCCGAATACCAAACAAACATCGCACCAAAACCTAACATCTAAAGCCGGATGCCCCAGCCCAGCCACATACCGGGTCCAGCGCACTCTCAGAAGCCGCCGGTGCGTGACAACCATGGACAGTCACCGGACATCACGAACGCATCCAGCCACCAGCCACGGCCAGATCTGGCCGAGGCCAGCGATCCCGCGCTGCCGCAGCCCTCGTCGCCATAGGCTTGGATTTGATGGAGCCGCCGCCGCAGCTAGCGCCCCGCCTCCCCAAAGCGCAAGCACGTCCCTCCAGGAAATCCGCGCAGCCGCCGCCGCTACGTCGCACCGCCGCGCCCGCAGCACGGCCGGCCGCATCGTCGCCGAGCCGCCCCCCCCCCCCCCCCCCCCCCCCCCCCCCCCCCCCCCCCCCCCCCCCCCCCCCCCCCCCCCCCCCCCCCCCCCCCCCCCCCCCCCCCCCCCCCCCCCCCCCCCCCCCCCCCCCCCCCCCCCCCCCCCCCCCCCCCCCCCCCCCCCCCCCCCCCCCCCCCCCCCCCCCCCCCCCCCCCCCCCCCCCCCCCCCCCCCGTGGCGGCAGGCGACACGTGGCACCTGCCGCCACGCCGGGTGGCGGCACCACTGTTCACGTACTATTTCACACAGCGGGACGATTTTCGCACAGGAGAATGGAAACGGACGCGACGTGAACAGTGCTGCCGCCTACAGGCGTGGCGGCAACACTGTTCACCGTGGGTGAACAGTACTTTTAAAAAAATAAAAAAATAGCAGAAAAATTCAAAAAAACCTGAATTTTTTTGGCAGCAAAGATGATCGAGTGTTCTAAGTGGGTGCAAAATTTCAATTTTTTTTGATTTTTTTCTGCTATTGTTTTTTTTTGAAAGTACTGTTCACCCATGATGAACAGTGCTGCCGCCACGCCCGTAGGCGGCAACACTGTTCGCATCGCGCCCGTTTCCGTTCTGTTGTGCGAAAATCGTCCCGTGTGTGAACAGTGCATGAACAGTGCTGCCGCCACCCGGCGTGGCGGCAGGTGCCACGTGTCGCCTGCCGCGTCTGCCGCCACGGTCGAGGGGGTCTTTTTTGACAATTTCATCCGGAGGGGGTCTTTTCTGGCAATTCCGTTGGGCAGGTGGTCTCTTTCGACAAAAAATCCGAGGGGGCAACATATAATGAATAAAATTTGAAAATTTCTGAAAAGACTCAAGTGTTTTTATTTTCTCGCGCACCTGTGAACGACCATTGGCACTCATGGGCCTATGGATGATCACATAACTTACATGAGTTCTGAATCAGATGAAACGCTCCACGAGGTAAAAAGAGTACATTGGTGAGGTTAGGACTTGAACGGGAAGGTTCAATCGATGGCTCATGGGGCGCCGACGTGGTGGTGCAGCCAAACTGAAGTAGTCCGTTTTTATTTCCGCCCAGGAGAGCTTCTTGCCCCAGCGTTGCATTCTTTGTTCAGGAGTCTAGATCACCTTGGCCACTTTTAACAGATCTTGTGGATGGGGTGCTTCTCTTTTAATTCTACCGTCCTTTTTCAAGCACATGTGTCCATCGTATCATCTGCAATCTAATAAAAGCAGGATCTTGGCAACATTCGTATTGCGCAAGCGTTAGCCCACTGCATTTCCGTGTGTGCTTTCATCAGAAGTCAATAACCTTTATGCAACTGGCCATCCCGTTCTGCACTTGTTGGTACGCCCAGCACATCATCAGCTAAGATTTCGCCCATTTAGGCCTTGTTCGGTTACACCCCTCCACAAGAGGGTTGGAGAGGATTTGTGGAGGTTTTGACTTGCAGGGGATTAAATCCACTTCAATCCCTGCCAAACCCCTTCGAATCCCTCTCAACCGAACACAGCCTTAGGGAAATGGGACCTCCCAGTTATGTCTACTAAGTATAAGAATATCCTGGGTCACACTACTCTTTGGAACTACTCTGCCTTTTTGCCTCCAGTGTAAATTCATGGAGCCAAGTAGAGCCTTTGGAACTGAATAATTCAATAGAAATCAGTTCCATGTTGTCCTTTCATCCTTCTTCCAAAGGATGGAGCTGAAGAATTCAACAGGAATCAGTTTCACTTTGCATTGGGTCTCTTAGATGCCACCCATTCAAAACAAATTCATCCTGCTTTTTCAGACATGTGTGACTTTAATTTTTAAACTAGAATGATCCTATTTTTAACCCCAAAATTTATATGTGTATATTTCATTATACTAACACAAGAGTGATTTCTTTTCAATTTTTGGGTTACATGTTTTTTGCAGGACCTTGTGCAAGGTGAAAGCACATGTAAAACATAGTGTGCCAAGTGCCAATCTACTTCCTGCAAGGTGTAATAGACCCTTGTAACATTATATAAAAAAGGGAAATAGCGTGCTACCGCTGGGGATAGTTGCTCCCTCTAATTACAGTAGGATTGATTGCTTGGGATACATGCTACCATTGTTTAGCGCCTTGTCAGTTTGGTGTAACCATAGAGTTAATAAAGGTTTTTGCGTGTAGTCAAACATCAAAAGCTCATATTGAGTCTAGTAGACAAAGTATCTCTATTTGTTGTGAATCCATAAGAAGATATGACGTGCGTCTAGGCATACATAGCTAAGATGCCATGAAGTGTTTTTTTTTTTAAAGAAGACATGACAAGGTATCTTGAGAAAGGTCTTACCCACATTTTTTTCCGAGAGCACGCGGGAGATCTGTGTGCCTACAAAAAACTTTATTAACATCTACATTATCAAATCAATACGGATTCGTGCCATTGAATACATTTTCACATCATATATATTTGTTATGGTAAATGTCCATATTGCTTTCTATAAATTTTGGTCAAACTTTATAAAGCGAATTTTTTTGAAGCGCTGACTGTAGAACAATTGTTCTACGAAGATGTGAGGGGCAGCAAATCTGAAGATTTTATCATTTCGGATAGACCAAATCCCCCAACATCCCATAATCACAATATCCAGAGCTATATCTTGCGGCAGTTGTTGAAGAGCCAATTGTATGTCATCCAGAACCGAGGTTCCTCTTTTCCTATGGGGAATAATTCTATCCCAGCATTGCAATGCAAAAAGGTAGTTCCAAAATAGGTGCAGCATCGTTTCTTTAGTGTTATCTGCACAGAGTGCACAATTGTAGCTATCCAGGTGCATAGATTTTCGGTGTAGCAGATTCCTTGTGTTGATACTGTCATGAAGAAGGAGCCATATGAAGATTTTGTGCCTCAGTCTGTAGGATGTTTTCCAAATCCCTCTGAACAAAGTGTGTATTGTACTGGGTCCCATCATATGTGCATACATCTTAATGGGAGAGTATCCTCTGGTTGCTCCTTTTACTGACCAGCTATCAGTATCTGGCGAAACAAGTCTCTCTTGCAAGTATCCTCGGAGAAGGTTGAACTGCTGAAATGCTTGCTGCGACATGGGCGTGTGAAATGTGCAGTCAAATCTGGTGTATTGAGGATCTGTTGCAGTGAAATAGAGCTGTTGGTGTTGAAAGAGCATAGTTCAGGGAATTTTGTTATGAGTGGTTGGTCCCACCAGCAGTTTGACCAAAAAAGTGTTGTATTTCCTGATTTTGCTTTGCAAGAGGCAAATTCTTTGTATGGAGGCAAGAGTTTGAGCAAAGATTTCCACCAAAATGATCCCACCAATCTCTCTCCAGGTAAAGTGTTGTAGTAGTATGTTTCCCAAATGATATTCACCCAAGGGATGTTCTCGTTATTGAGGAATTTATGAATATGCTTCATTAGCAGAGCTTTGTTGTGTATCTCAATATTCAAGATGCCCAGCCCACCATTTTCCTTGGGCTAATAGGCTGTGTTCCAGGCAATCAGAACTGTTCCTCTGTCTTGAGTACCATATTTCCTCCAGAAACAGTTTCTGAGGTAACTGTTGAGTTGATTCACTATAGTCACAGGGATCATCAAGGAGCACATGAAGAAGATAGGCAGACTAGAGAAGACTGATTTGATGAGGGTTAGCTTGTCTCCACTAGATAATAGAATTGAGCATCCAAGGAGCCCGTTCTCCACTCTCTTCAGTAGTGGAGCCCCAAATATTGGAGAGGTAGTTGATGGAAATCATTGTAGACTTGAAGCAGTTCACTTCCAGGCCGGTATATGCAGCATAATGTAACAACAGATTCTTGATGTTATGTAGCTGTGTTGCATCTACATTTGCTACAAGCACTGGTACGACGAGCTGCTATACAAACGATTTTTAACCCCTTTTCGCGAAGGCATTTTAAACCGTCGCCTTGCTAGTGTGCGCGATAGGGGTCCTTCCCACACGACCCAGAAACCGTCATGGATAGGCCCTCCGGTCACACACGCTGGGCAAAATGAGCTTGTGTGCGATCGGGCTAGCCATCGCATACAATTATACAGGCCCAATAGTTTCCGTTCTTAAGTACATCCCACAAAGTGAATCCTAGATAAACGTTTCCCTTCGTATGTACATCCCACACAGTCAATTCAAGGAATATGTTTCCGTTCGTATGTACATCCCACACAGTCAATCCAAGAAGTAGGTTTTCGTTCGTATGTACATCCCACACGATGAATCCCAGACAAACATTTCTGTTCGCATGTACGTCACACACAATTTTCCCCATCAAATCGTCTGTGATAGCGTTGCCATTGCAGACGATATTAACAATTTTATCGTTTCCGTTGTTGAATGCATCACGCACGGTGCGTAGAAGAAACTGTGTGGCATAGGCTGTCCATCATACACACTTTTTATGTGGAAAATGTTTGGGCAAGGTGGCCTAACGCAAATAGTTTTCAAAAGGAAGTCATGTGTGATTGTTCATTGATCCAACATGTTTTCTTCCTAGAAACTGTGTGGGTTGTCTGTGGTCATCACCCACGGTGTTGTCTCAATAACCGTTTGCAATAGAAAAACCCAATAAGCAGGCTAATTGGCGTATTACTAATAATCCATTTATTAATCAAAATTGAAAATTCATATTAAGCACATAATATATTTCATTTCCGTATTACAGAACCATGATTTCACAATTGAAATACATCAGAGTAGAACATAATATAGCTTCAGCACTCAGTTACACCATATAGGCATATAGCTAGCTACCCCATTACACAACTGCATCAGCACCAAGTTTCACATGCAACATCTATAACCTTTGAAAATTAGCATCATGGATGGTAGATAGACAGATGCATCTCATCTGGAAATTTGCTGAAGCGGATGGCGAATATTGAGCCTTCATTGATGTTGAAGGTCCTTGCAACTTTAGGCCAGTGCCTGTGGATGATTGACCGTCCATCCTTCATCCTCTTGAGGAAGACTTCAATATTATACCGTGGGTGTTCTGTGAATACCTCCCTCGCCTCTTGACCATACTGGTGATTTGAGAGGTAATCATCAGTGAACTGCTTTGGAAAGGCCTGAAAACAAAGATATGCATAAATATCTTCTCTAAATTTGGAAATGGCGCAAAGGAATAAAAAAGACAAGGTATAATAGTTAGTACCATCCTATAGTGCACTAATGTCTTCTTCATTGTGCAGACAAAGATCTTGTTGTTTTTCGTCGCTAGTTTCTTTATCCTAAAATCTTTCTGAGTTTCTTGACTTGACTGCTATTCATGGACAACTCATTTCCCCATATACAAAATGGGTCGAACAGTGGGTCAAAACCTCTAAGAGCAAATCTAGCAGACCCCGCAAAACACGCAGACCCGCAAAATTCCGGCGAGTATGCGGGCTCGGCCCAATTTTCCGGCCAGAACAGAGCCCGCATATTCGCCCGGCCCGCAAAATTTTTTGCCGCGGCCCGCAAACCGCACGCCCCGACCGCTATATCTATAGTTCCACGGCTCGTTTGCGGGTCGAAACCCTATCCCCCGTCGCCGTCGAGCCACGCGATTCCCCACCCCCTTCTCCACATTTCTCGCCGCCGGCGACCACCTCCGCGCCTCCAGCCGCCATGTGGGGCCGCATGTGGAGCTCCGGACGCGGCTCCAGCAGCATATCCCGCGGCCGAAGCGACCCGGAGCTCAAGCGGCGCGTCCGGTCGGACGACGCGAGGAAGCGCGGGGCCCGGAAGTGGACCAACCGCGGCCTGTCGCTGCGGGCGAGCTTCCGGCGGAGCGAGACGGAGGAGTACGACCGCCGGCGCGCGTCCTTCTCCTCCGCGAGATCTTCGTACGCCGGGAGCTCATCCTCCTCCGGCGCGGGCCTTCTCCCCGTGAAGAGGGAGTGGTCGGAGGACGAGGAGGAGCCGGAGGAGTTCGGCTTCGTCCCCGTCAAGGAGGAGCCCGAGGAACCCGCTCCGCTCGGCCGCCGTGGAGTCGTCGGGCCGGAAGACTACGTCGCGGACGTCGACGCCGTTGTGGCCGCCATCGCCGAGCGGAGCGTGCGCGAGGAGGCGGAGCGCTGGCGCCACGCCGAGGAGCTCGAAGACCTCCAGTGGCGGCAGGCGGTCGCCGCCAACCTTGCCGCTAAGGAGAAGGCCGAGGAGTGGCGCCGCATCCGCGAGGAGCAGAGGGCGAAGTACGTCGACCTCTGCAGCTCCGGCAAGGAGGATTGAGCGTCCTTCTCCTCCACGGCATCGTCCATTGCCGCGACCTCGCCGCCGTCAGATCCGACCCCCTCTAGTACTAGTATTAACATAGTATGTAGTATGAACTATGTTTGTAGTGTGTTGATCATGTAAAGTCTATGTAGTGTGTGATGAACTACTCGCGTCAACGAGGTGCAATTTCTCCTGCGAAAGTGTTTTTTAAAATTATGCAGTTTTAGATACGGTTTCTGTTCGGCCGCGCTAGTTTTCGACCCACAAACGCGATCTTCATGAAACCACAAACGCGTTTTGCGGGTCAAGTTTTTGCGGGGTCTGCTAGAGTTGCTCTAACAGCAGGACCTACATGTGCAAGACCAAATTGTTAAAAACCTAAATATTAGAATGGTTCCTGCAATTGCACAATAATGTGCTATTAGACAAAGGACCATGCATGTGCAAACCTCGATTGTAAACCTCAGTGCTTCCCATTGTTTCCCTGCAACGCATATAAGGTAGTTATTGATCAGGTTAAGTGAGAGTTGGCATACTATCAGTAAAATATGTTGATGAAAAATAAACACATTGCATATTCAGCAGATTAATTTGAGCCACATGGAAAAGTCATTTATCCAAACCAAGCATGATTAAGAACTAGGAAATATAGCAATTGTATATGCTTCTCATGTATTTAGTACAACCAAATTCGATTTATTCCTCACATGCATAACAATACAAAATTGTACCCACAACAATTGAACATCACATTGCATAATTGAACCAAACAGTTAACTAAGCACCACAACAAATAAACAAAACATTAACTGAGCACCACATTGCACAATATAATATACTCCTGATAGAAGATCAGACAATTAACCAAACCAAGCATGCTTAACAACTTGGAAATATAGCAATTGTATTTGTTTCTCATATATTTAGTATAGCCAAATTCGATTTATTTCTCACATGAAAGACAATAGAAAAACACACCCGCAACAATTGAACATCGCATTGCAGAATTGAACCAAACAGTTAACTAAACACCACAACAAATGAATCAAACATTAACCAAGCACCACATTGCACAATATATAACATACTAAAAGATCAGATGGTTAACCAAACCAAGCATGCTTGACAACTTGGAAATATAGCAATTATATTTATTTCTCATGTATTTTGTACATCCAAATTTATTTATTTCTCACATGGAAGACAATACAAAACTGCACCCAAAAGAACTGAACATCACATTGCAGAATTGAACCAAACAAATTAATTGAACATGACAACAAATTAACCAAACAGTTAATAAGTGAGCACAACATTGCACGACATATAGAACATATATACTAGAGGATCAGATTGCATGGTAAAAGTACATAGGATGATTCACTAGAATTTGTTAAGGAAAGACAGGAGAAGCACATGCAATAGGTAAACCGAACATGCTTAACCGGCATAGCTAGCTAACTGAACATAGGTCCTCATAGTGAGCTAATAAGACAAGCTACTCCTCATCGTCGGAGATATCGATGACGATTGGCTCCTTGGACTTGGAAGAGGGCGAGGTCTCCACATCATGGGTGCCCTCTTCATAGTGGTGAGTTGCCTCAGCCACTCAGGGCACCAACCTGCTGGCTCTTGATTTGAGGTAAGCACGGGCACGCTGAGAAAACACCCCGTAGTCTTTGTCGAAGGCACCAACGATGGCCTCGAGAAAATGCCACGAACTGTCGTTTAAAGCAGCCAACTACATGGCGGCATCGGTGCGTGAGGCGTCGATGGTGGCCTCAACAGTGAGTTGCTCCTCCAAGATCTGGGGGTCAACACAAATGGCAGCCATCGCGACCTCATCCGCGCGTGCGGCCACGATTTGCTTCTCCGCTGCCAAATGCTCCTTGAGCTCCTGGCTATACTGCGTGCACCATGGCTTAGGGCGGCGCTTATTTGGAGGATGAGTAGGTGATTTGAGTGGAAGGTGTCGCGCCGGTGGTCGGGGCATGTGGGATGTAGAAGGAGGAGGAGGATGGGGGTCGGGTGTGGATTACCTGCCTAGATCGACGAGGCCGAGCAGCATGAAGGAGGGTCGCCAGCGAGGAGGCGGCGCTACAAGAAAGCAGTGAAGGTTTGAACTTGGAAAGGAAGGCGAAAACAGGGGAAATGTGGCTTTTGCTTAGGGGGGGGGGGCGAGGGAGGTAGATATTTCCGCGGAAGCTGAAAATTTTGGCTCGGTGCAGCGAAAAACTGGAGCGCAAAGTGTCATCAGACACGGTTCCTTATTCAACACTGTGTATAATATGTGAACATCACAAACGATTCATATAGCTTACCCGTGTGTGATGAGTTTAAACGTGCAAATTTTGGTCCGAATTTCCCTGGTCACAGTGGTCATCCACGTCATTGCATAATTTGGGTACACAAAAGAGCCTACAGCACACCCACACTTCTTAATCGAGCAAGCTCAGCAATTAAACAGAGCTAGCTGACCTAACCATTACTCTAACAACTTAAAGACCGCCGCTCTAAACAAAGAGTACTACTCTGGCTGGAGCTCGTCGATCTCCGCCGCCTCCTCCATGTCCAGCTCGCGCCCGACGATCTCTTGGGGAAGGGGCTCCATGGCATCCATCACACCATACTCCACAAGCATCTCGCCATCCGCGTCCACCATCTCTTTGCAAAAGGCCTCCACGAGCTGGGCATGGGCGGGCGTGGTCTGGGCTTGGACGGTCTCCATCGTGGCAAGGTATGCCGCGAACGAATGGACGACTGCTCTAACGCTCTCGGCGATTGCCAATTCTTCGGCCGTGGGTTGCCGACCGTTGTCGAAAAAGCTTTGTGCGATTTGTGTGGTGACCGCCAGGAGCTGGGCATGGGCGGCCTCCATCAGGGCTAAGGGGTCGCTGCGGAATGGATGGCTGTTGTGTCGCTCTCTGTAGTTGCTATCCCTATCGCAGATGTTGCTGTCGCCACCTGAGCAGCAACAGCGGCCATTTGGGCTGCCTTGGCCGCCCGTTCGCAAATTGTGGCCACGCTCATGCAGGTTGTTAGCACGCTCATTGCAGCTACTGTTGGGGAACGTAGCATGCAATTATAAAAAATTTCCTACGCTCACGCAAGATCTATCTAGGAGATGCATAGCAACGAGAGGGGAAGAGTGTGTCCACATACCCTCGTAGACCAAAAGCAGAAGCGTTTGACAACGCAATTGATGTACTCGAACTTCTTCTAGATCCGACCGATCAAGCACGGAATGTACGGCACCTCCGAGTTCTGCACACGTTCGGCTCGATGACGTCCCTCGTCCTCTTGATCCAGCAAAGGTGTCGAGGAAGAAGATGAGTTCCGTCAGCATGACGGCGTGGTGACGGTGATGGTGAAGTGATCCGCGCAGGGCTTTGCCTAAGCACTATGAAGATATGACTGGAGGCGTAAACTGTGGAGGGGGGGCGCCGCACACGGCTAACGATTGTTGGTGTGTGTTCTAGGCGCCCCTCCCCACGTATATATAGGTGGGAGGGGGAGGGGAGCAGCCATGGGGCGCCACAAGTAGGAGGAATCCTACTTGGGGTCCTATCCCAATTCGCCCCCTTCCTTATTTCACCGGAGAGGAAAAGGAGGAAGGAAAGGGGGTGCCGAACCCCCCTCTTCCTTCTCCAATTCGGCCTCCTGCCTAAAGGGGGGGGGGGGGGCCCCCCCCCCCCCCCCCCCCCCCCCCCCCCCCCCCCCCCCCCCCCCCCCCCCCCCCCCCGCGGGGTTCCGGTAAGCCCCCCCGGTACTCCGATAAATACCCGATACTATCCGAAACACTTCCGGTGTTCGAATACTATCATCCTATATATCAATATTTACTTCTCGACCATTTCGAAACTCCTCGTCATGTCCGTGATCTCATCCGGGACACCGAACAACATTTGGTCACCAAATCACATAACTCATATAATACTAAATCGTCATCGAACGTTAAGCGTGCGGACCCTACGGGTTCGAGAACTATGTAGACATGACCGAGACACCTCTCCGGTCAATAACCAATAGCGGAACCTAGATGTTCATATTGGCTCCTACATATTCTACGAAGATCTTTATCGGTCGAACCGTAATGACAACATACGGTATTCCCTTTGTCATCGGTATGTTACTTGCCCGAGATTCGATCGTCGTTATCTTCATACCTAGTTCAATCTCATTACCGGCAAGTTTCTTTACTCGTTCTGTAATACATCATCCTACAACTAACTCATTAGTCACTTTGCTTGCAAGGCTTCTTATGATGTGTATTACCGAGAGGGCCGAGAGATACCTCTCCGATACTCAGAGTGACAAATCCTAATCTCGATCTATGCCAACCCAACAAACACCTTCGGAGATACCTGTAGAGCATCTTTATAATCACCTAGTTACGTTGTGACGTTTGATAGCACACAAGGTATTCCTCTGGTATCCGAGAGTTGCATAATCTCATAGTCAAAGGAATATGTATATGACATGAAGAAAGCAATAGCAGTAAAACTGAACGATCAATATGCTAAGCTAACGGATGGGTCATGTCCATGACATCATTCTCCTAATGATGTGACCCCGTTCGTCAAATGACAACACATCTCCATGGTTAGGAAACTTAACCATCTTTGATTAACGAGCTAGTCTAGTAGAGGCTTACTAGGGACACAGTGTTTTGTCTATGTATCCTCACATGTATCAAGTTTCTGGTTAATACAATTCTAGCATGAATAATAAACATTTATCATGATATAAGGAAATATAAAATAACAACTTTATTATTGCCTCTAGGGCATATTTCCTCCAGTCTCCCACTTGCACTAGAGTCAATAATCAGGATTACATTGTAATGATTCTAACACCCATGGAGTCTTGGTGCTGATCATGTTTTGCTCGTGGAAGAGGCTTAGTCAACGGGTCTGCTACATTTAGACCCGTATGTATTTTGCAAATCTCTATGTCTCCCTCCTTGACTTGATCACGGATGGAGTTGAAGCGTCTCTTGATGTGTTTGGTTCTTTTGTGAAATCTGGATTCCTTCGGCAAGGCAATTGCTCCAGTATTGTCACAAAAGATTTTCATTGGACTGATACATCTCCGTCGTATCTATAATTTTTGATTGTTTCATGCCAATATTATACAACTTTCACATATTTTTGGCAACTTTTTATATGATTTATTGGACTAACCTATTGATCAAGTGCCCAATGCAAGTTCCTGTTTTTTGCATGTTTTTGTATCGCAGAACATCCATATCAAACAAAGTCCAAATACAATAAAATTTTACGGAGAATTATTTTGGAATATATGTGATTTTTGGGAGTTGGAATCACCGCAAACGGAGGCCCACACAGCCCACAAGACACCAGGGCGCGCCAGAGGCCCCTGGCGCGTGGTGGTGGGTTGTGCCCTCCTCGGACGTCGGTTGGAGCTCTACTTCGAGCGCAAGGAAGCTTATATCCGGAAAAAAATCATGTTAAAATCTCAGTGCAATCGGAGTTATGGATCTCCGGGAATATAAGAAATGGTTTTCGGCCAGATCTGGGGAACGCGAAACAGAAGAGAACAGAGAGGGAGATCCAATCTCGGAGGGGCTCCCGCCCCTCCGCCGCCATGGAGGCCATGGACCAAAGGGGGAACTCTCCTCCCATCTAGGGGGGAGGCCAAGGAAGAAGAAGAAGGAGGGGGGATCTCTCCCCCTCTCTCTCGGTGGTGCCGGAGTGCCGCCGGGGCTAGGATCGTGATGGTGATCTACATCAACAATCTTGCTACCATCTACACCAACTCTCTCCCCCTCTATGCAGCGGTGTAACACCTCTTCTCCCTGCTGTAATCTCTACTTAAACATGGTGCTCAACTCCATATATTATTTCCCAAAGATATTTGGCTATCCTATGATGTTTGAGTAGATCCGTTTTGTCCTATGGGTTAATCGTGATCTTGGTTGGTATGATTGTATATTTTATTTATGGTGCTGTCCTACGGTGCCCTCCGTATCATGCAAACGTGAGGGGCCCCTGTTGTAGGGTGTTGCAATATGTTCATGGTTTGCTTATTGTCGGTGTTGCGGGGGTGACAGCAGCCTAAACGCGGATAAGTTGGTTATGGCATATGGGAGTAAAGAGGACTTGATACTTACTGCTATGGTTGGGTTTCACAACCTTAATGATCTTTAGTAGTTGCGGATGCTTGCTAGAGTTCCAATCATAAGTGCATATGATCCAAGTAGAGAAAGTATGTTAGCTCATGCCTCTTCCTCATATAAAATTACAAGAATGATTACCGGTACTTGTTATCGATTGCCTAGGGACAAATGACTTTCTCGTTGACAAAAGCTATCCACTTTTACTACCTTGCAATTTATTCATAGTTTTATTCTTGCAAAGTACTCGTAGTTTTATTCTCGCAAAATAGTTTCATACTTGTTTTCGGTAAAGCAAACGTCGAGTGTGCGTAGAGTTGTATCGGTGGTCGATAGAACTTGAGGGAATATTTGTTCTGCCTTTAGCTCCTCGTTGGGTTCGACACTCTTATTTATCGAAGAAGGCTACAAACGATCCCCTATACTTGTGGGTTATCATGGACCCGATGCACTAGGTATTACACCTAGATCGGATATGAACTCCTTCATCCAGAGTCCTTCATTTGCTGCTTCCGAAGCAGCTATGTACTCCGCTTCACACGTAGATCCCGCCACGACGCTCTGCTTGGAACTGCACCAACTGACAGCTCCACCATTCAATATAAATACGTATCCGGTTTGTGACTTAGAGTCATCCAGATCAGTGTCAAAGCTAGCATCGACGTAACCATTTACGACGAGCTCCTTGTCACCTCCATAAACGAGAAACATATCCTTAGTCCTTTTCAGGCACTTCAGGATGTTCTTGACTGCTGTCCAGTGATCCATTCCTGGATTACTTTGGTACCTCCCTGCCAAACTTATAGCAAGGCACACATCAGGTCTGGTACACATCATAGCATACATGATAGAATCTATGGCTGAGGCATAGGGAATGACTTTCATTTTCTCTCTATCTTCTAGAGTGGTCGGGCATTGAGTCTGACTCAACTTCACACCTTGTAACACAACCAAGAACCCTTTCTTTGACTGATCCATTTTGAACTTCTTCAAAACTTTATCAAGGTATGTGCTTTGTGAAAGTCCTATTAAGCGTCTTGATCTATCTCTATAGATCTTGATGCCCAATATATAAGCAGCTTCACCGAGGTCTGATACATCTCCAACGTATCTATAATTTTTGATTGTTCCATGCTATTATATTATCTGTTTTGGATGTTTAATGGGCTTTACTAAGTACTTTTATATTATTTTTGGGACTAACCTATTAACCGAAGGCCCAATGCAAATTGCTGTTTTTTTTGCCTATTTCAGTTTTTCGCAGAAAAGGAATATCAAACGGAGTCCAAACGGATTGAAACCTTCGGGAGAGTTATTTTTGGAACAAACGTGATCCAGAGGACTTGGAGTGGACGTCAAGAAATCAACGAGGAGGCCACGAGGTAGGGAGGCGCGCCTGCCCCCCTGGGCGCGCCCCCCACCCTCGTGGGCCCCTCGCAGCTCCACCGACCTACTTCTTCCTCCTATATATACCCATATACCCCAAAAACATCCAGGAGCACCACGAAACCCTATCCCCCCCCCCCCCCCCCCCCCCCCCCCCCCCCCCCCCCCCCCCCCCCCCCCCCCCCCCCCCCCCCCCCCCCCCCCCCCCCCCCCCCCCCCCCCCCCCCCCCCCCCCCCCCCCCCCCCCCCCCCCCCCCCCCCCCCCCCCCCCCCCCCCCCCCCCCCCCCCCCCCCCCCCCCCCCCCCCCCCCCCCCCCCCCCCCCCCCCCCCCCCCCCCCCCCCCCCCCCCCCCCCCCCCCCCCCCCCCCCCCCCCCCCCCCCCCCCCCCCCCCCCCCCCCCCCCCCCCCCCCCCCCCCCCCCCCCCCCCCCCCCCCCCCCCCCCCCCCCCCCCCCCCCCCCCCCCCCCCCCCCCCCCCCCCCCCCCCCCCCCCCCCCCCCCCCCCCCCCCCCCCCCCCCCCCCCCCCCCCCCCCCCCCCCCCCCCCCCCCCCCCCCCCCCCCCCCCCCCCCCCCCCCCCCCCCCCCCCCCCCCCCCCCCCCCCCCCCCCCCCCCCCCCCCCCCCCCCCCCCCCCCCCCCCCCCCCCCCCCCCCCCCCCCCCCCCCCCCCCCCCCCCCCCCCCCCCCCCCCCCCCCCCCCCCCCCCCCCCCCCCCCCCCCCCCCCCCCCCCCCCCCCCCCCCCCCCCCCCCCCCCCCCCCCCCCCCCCCCCCCCCCCCCCCCCCCCCCCCCCCCCCCCCCCCCCCCCCCCCCCCCCCCCCCCCCCCCCCCCCCCCCCCCCCCCCCCCCCCCCCCCCCCCCCCCCCCCCCCCCCCCCCCCCCCCCCCCCCCCCCCCCCCCCCCCCCCCCCCCCCCCCCCCCCCCCCCCCCCCCCCCCCCCCCCCCCCCCCCCCCCCCCCCCCCCCCCCCCCCCCCCCCCCCCCCCCCCCCCCCCCCCCCCCCCCCCCCCCCCCCCCCCCCCCCCCCCCCCCCCCCCCCCCCCCCCCCCCCCCCCCCCCCCCCCCCCCCCCCCCCCCCCCCCCCCCCCCCCCCCCCCCCCCCCCCCCCCCCCCCCCCCCCCCCCCCCCCCCCCCCCCCCCCCCCCCCCCCCCCCCCCCCCCCCCCCCCCCCCCCCCCCCCCCCCCCCCCCCCCCCCCCCCCCCCCCCCCCCCCCCCCCCCCCCCCCCCCCCCCCCCCCCCCCCCCCCCCCCCCCCCCCCCCCCCCCCCCCCCCCCCCCCCCCCCCCCCCCCCCCCCCCCCCCCCCCCCCCCCCCCCCCCCCCCCCCCCCCCCCCCCCCCCCCCCCCCCCCCCCCCCCCCCCCCCCCCCCCCCCCCCCCCCCCCCCCCCCCCCCCCCCCCCCCCCCCCCCCCCCCCCCCCCCCCCCCCCCCCCCCCCCCCCCCCCCCCCCCCCCCCCCCCCCCCCCCCCCCCCCCCCCCCCCCCCCCCCCCCCCCCCCCCCCCCCCCCCCCCCCCCCCCCCCCCCCCCCCCCCCCCCCCCCCCCCCCCCCCCCCCCCCCCCCCCCCCCCCCCCCCCCCCCCCCCCCCCCCCCCCCCCCCCCCCCCCCCCCCCCCCCCCCCCCCCCCCCCCCCCCCCCCCCCCCCCCCCCCCCCCCCCCCCCCCCCCCCCCCCCCCCCCCCCCCCCCCCCCCCCCCCCCCCCCCCCCCCCCCCCCCCCCCCCCCCCCCCCCCCCCCCCCCCCCCCCCCCCCCCCCCCCCCCCCCCCCCCCCCCCCCCCCCCCCCCCCCCCCCCCCCCCCCCCCCCCCCCCCCCCCCCCCCCCCCCCCCCCCCCCCCCCCCCCCCCCCCCCCCCCCCCCCCCCCCCCCCCCCCCCCCCCCCCCCCCCCCCCCCCCCCCCCCCCCCCCCCCCCCCAATGAATCTATGGATGTGAATTTTGTTGGTAGGAACAATTTTGGTAACAACGCTTATAGAGGAAACTTTAATCCTAGGCCGTATCCTAGTAATTCCTCTAATAACTATGGTAATTCCTACGACAACTCTTATGGAAATTTTAATAAGATGCCCTCTGATTTTGAGACTAGTGTTAAAGAATTTATGATTTCTCAAAAGAATTCCAATGCTTTGCTTGAAGAAAAATTGCCTAAGATTGATGAGTTGGCTAGGAACATGGATAGAATTTCCCTTGATGTTGATTCTTTGAAACTTAGATCTATTCCTCCTAAGCATGATATCAACGAGTCTCTCAAAGCCATGAGAATTTCCATTGATGAGTGCAAAGAAAGAACCGCTAGGATGCGTGCTAAGAAAGATTGCTTTGTAAAAGCGTGTTCTTCTAGTTTTCATGATAATAGGGATGAAGATCTAAAAGTTATTGATGTGTCTCCTATTAAATCTTTGTTTTGCAATATGAATCTTGATAATGATTGGACTGGAGATGAGTCAACTTTAGTTAAAAGGGGTCCCAATGATTCGGAGTTTTTAGATCTTGATGCAAAAATTGGTAAAAGTGGGATTGAAGAGGTCAAAACTTTACATAGCAATGAACCCACTATTTTGGATTTTAAGGAATTTAATTATGATAATTGTTCTTTAATATATTGTATTTTCTTGTTGCAATCCGTGTTAAATTCTCCTCATGCTTATAGTCAAATTAAAGCTTTTACCAAGCATATCGTTGATGCTTTAATGCAATCTTATGAAGAAAAACTTGAATTAGAAGTTTCTATCCCTAGAAAACTTTATGATGAGTGTGAACCTACTATTAAAATTAAGATTAAAGATCATGAATGCTATGCTTTATGTGATTTGGGTGCTAGTGTTTCCACGATTCCAAAAACTTTGTGTGATGTGTTGGGTTTCCGTGAATTTGATGATTGTTCTTTAAACTTGCACCTTGCGGATTCCACCATTAAGAAACCTATGGGAAGAATTAATGATGTTCTTATTGTTGCAAATAGGAATTATGTGCCCGTAGATTTCATTGTTCTTGATATAGATTGCAATCCTACATGTCCTATTATTCTTGGTAGACCTTTCCTTAGAACGATCGGTGCAATTATTGATATGAAAGAAGGAAATATTAGATTCCAATTTCCGTTAAGGAAAGGCATGGAACACTTTCCTAGAAAGAAAATAAAATTACCTTATGAATCTATTATGAGAGCCACTTATGGATTGCATACCAAAGATGGTAATACCTAGATCTATTCTTGCCTTTATGCCTAGCTAGGGGCGTTAAACGATAGCGCTTGTTAGGAGGCAACCCAATTTTATTTTTTGTTTCTTGCTTTTTGGTTCTGTTTCTACACTACTATTAAACAATCGAACAAGAATTTTCTTATGTGTACCCCGCAATTAGACCCACAACATTACACAAACCAATCTGTACCGCATAATTAGACCCATAAATTTTAATCTAACAACCATCATTAATCTAATAGCTCTATGGGGTGCAGTTAGCAATTTCCCGTGACTGACCATACTCCATCCGCAGAGGAATATTCCACGCACTGCGCCCGCGACCCCGCATACAACGCTCATTCCTCTCTTTGGCTCGTGAAGTCGTGATGAAACCCTTCCTTGTCTCTCCCTCTCTCGATCTACGCCGCCGGCTCCCTTCCCTCGATCTGCGCTCGGCTCTTCCACTGCGGCACAGCAATCTACACTACTATTAAACAATCGAACAAGAATTTTCTTATGTGTACCCCGCAATTAGACCCACAACACTACACAAACCAATCTGTACCGCATAATTAGACCCATAAATTTTAATCTAACAGCCATCATTAATCTAATAGCTCTATGGGGTGCAGTTAGCAATTTCCCGTGACTGACCATACTCCGTCCGCAGAGGAATATTCCACGCACTGCACCCATGACCCCGCATACAACGCTCATTCCTCTCTTTGGCTCGTGAAGTCGTGATGAAACCCTTCCTTGTCTCTCCCTCTCTCGATCTACGCCGCCGGCTCCCTTCCCTCGATCTGCGCTCGGCTCTTCCACTGCGGCACAACAAGGGAGGAAGATGGGATTGGCGGGCGAGCGGCTGCGGGGCGCGGGCGGCCTGCGGCGGGCGAGGGCCTGTCGGTCGCGGCCGCGGGCGAGGGCCTGCGGGGCGGCGAAGAGGGGATACTCCGGCGGGCTACCAGCGGCGGCAGAGGCTTAGCGCCTGCTTCTTCTCCTGAAGGTACGAACCGGCCCTTCTCCCACCTTGTATATTTGCAGCTTGTCCCGTCTTTCCTACCCAGCCGAGAGAGAGATAGAGAGGATATTGAGATGGCACTCATCGCTATTTTTAATTAATTTTGTACCTCTGTGTTGTTCAAACAACTGGGCTCACACCTGACTGCCATAAGAGCAAGCTGAAAGTGGTGTAATCGACTCTAATCCAGCGAGAAGCTGGGATGAGTCTTCCTGCGCATGGCTGTAATCGATTTCTGCAAATATGTAGTTGCAATACTATTAGTTTACATGTCCAACCAGCTTAAATCTAGCAATACTTATCCGGAATGGAATAACGTGTCCAGCCAACTTAACATATTCTTTTAATTGTACATCTCCAACTAGAAAGCTATCTTTTGCGCGGAAATTAGTTGTAAATTAAATTAATAACCGGGAAATTGTCTCTTCTTGGAATGTTATGATAAAAATCAACAATTTTAATGATGGAGATCTGCTTCAGTTGTATGCTCTCTTGTAGCAAGGAAAGTGTGCTGGATGGTTTATCCCCTATGTGCTTGGTTATGTCTTAAGGTTCAAACGAAAGAAGTACTGAAACTCTGAAAGTCTGTTCTGTCCATGCCACCAAACTGCTAGATTGAACAACTAGCACGAGAGATTTATTGTGCAACTAATGGATAGTTTCATTTTTTAGATCAAAAATATTTCCTACAATACTTGTTAAACTACTTCGGAGTGGAATTAATGTAGCTCTTTTGGTTCCCTTATTTTTTTCAGGATCATCGCCAACTCACTGCTGCTCATAGAGGCGAGTCAAAGGCTGTAACAATCTCTGTTATTATTTTGCTGCTCAGTTAGGAGTTCGAGAAATCATGAATTACCTGACAGATAATGCAACCAAAACACAAGAAGAGAAACATATATGGTGATGATGTCTATCATGCTTTTGCAGGTAGTAGTATGCATCCACACAATTCAAATTCATGTTCAGGAAGGATATTGACCAACTAACCATGTATTAATTGTATAGTTAAATTTGTTGTTTTACTTCTATCCGAACTGAGTTCTAACAATCAAATATTTGATTCTGCTACCGACTTCCAAGGACAGTTACAACAATTCTGGAGCATGTATCGTCCTCAATCCTCCTGATTTTGCTACCGTTATTTCCATAGTATTCAAGATGTAAAACCTCGACCTGTGGTATGTGATTAATATTGGGTTCCTAAGCTTGAAATGTTTATGGCATGAATAGTACTTGATTCTATCATGTTTATGTAGTATCAATTATTTTTGCTAGAAGACTACCGTGAGGCGTAACATTTTAGTATGGTACTTATATCTTAGGGTATGGGAAATAATTGTACTAAACTATTTTTTTTTCCGTGTAGGCTACTATGATTTACAGGAAGTAATTGTTTTCGATGAAGAGTTAGATCTAGGCGCCATGGATGACAACAATTCAGGCTTTTAACTAAATATTTTGTCATATTCGCAATCGGCTGGTTTAGTTAGCCTGATATGTATCCACATAACCATCAGATAAAATATTTCATCAAGTAATTAGTGGAAATATTGGATATAGAGAATCAGCATCACAGTTCGGAGGAGCTTCATTTCTCAAACTTTCTGGAGCAGATATCTTGGTCATTTTCGAAGGATGGGTGCTGGACTTGGCACATTCCCCTGAGAGGATTGCTCCGGCAATAAATGCTGGTTTTAGATGGAATTATGTATTTATATTATGCACTGCTACCAATTTTGATTCTTATTCTCTGGTAATCTACAGAACATGAATTCTAATTGTGTCCAACCATAAGGGCGGGATGAATCCCTCATTTTGTCATGTATTTGTTTTTCTCTTGAGTTTCTATGAAAGAAATAGCTGTTAGGCTCGGCAGAACCAATAGAATGTAGGAAACAATGAAACATCCGGATGCCGTTACCTTTTTCCTGGATTAGTCCTTTGAAGTTGAAAACCTTCCTCACTTTGCACTGCTTCTAGCCCCTTGATCATTGCATTGTCTCTATTATCCGTCTTCTCTGCTTCTTTGCTAAAGCTCACCCAGCTGGCGCTAGCACATGCCGATTTTCATCCGCATGTACTGGCAGGAGAGGTGAGTGGTGCTGTGGGTCGAGGAAAATGATGTACAAGAGGAATTCAAGGAAAGAGGTGTTGCCCTGAAGGATCTCATCGAGTGTAGGCGCGAGCGTGTGCCCGAAAGGGATGAGGCGGTGGAGGCCTGGAGGGGTGTCGTTATTGTGTACACAAGACATGACTTCAAATACAGGAGACGTGCGTTGCACGTGCAAGCTTAGTAGTAGTAATAAATATTTGATCTAGCCTCTGGTTAGATGTGGTTTTATGTTTTAATTAGTGTTAGTGCCAAGTAAAACCTATAGGATCTTCTTGGATGATAGTTATTTGATCTTGCTGAAAAAATCAGAAACTTTATGCTCACGAAAACAATTGTTAAAAATCACCAGAATGTGATAAAATACTGATTACAATTGCAGTAGATCAATAAACAAATTATTTAGGCCGTCCTATTTTTGTAGAATTTTTGAGTTAAAGAAAGTTTGCGTTTGATCCAGATTACTACAGACTGTTCTGTTTTTGACAGATTCTGTTTTTCGTGTGTTGTTTGCTTATTTTGATGAATCTATGGCTAGTATCGGAGGGTATGAATCATAGAGAATTTGGAATACAGTAGGTTTAACACCAATATAAATAAAGAATGAGTTCATTACAGTACCTTGAGGTGGTGATTTTTTTTCTTATACTAACGGAGCTCATGAGATTTTTCTGTGAAGTTTTGTGTTGTGAAGTTTTCAAGTTTTGGGTAAAGATTTGATGGATTATGGAATAAGGAGCGGAAAGAGCCTAAGCTTAGGGATGCCCAAGGCACCCCAAGGTAAAATTCAAGGACAACCAAAAGCCTAAGCTTGGGGATGCCCCGGAAGGCATCCCCTCTTTCGTCTTCGTCTATCGGTAACCCCCCCCCCCCCCCCCCCCCCCCCCCCCCCCCCCCCCCCCCCCCCCCCCCCCCCCCCCCCCCCCCCCCCCCCCCCCCCCCCCCCCCCCCCCCCCCCCCCCCCCCCCCCCCCCCCCCCCCCCCCCCCCCCCCCCCCCCCCCCCCCCCCCCCCCCCCCCCCCCCCCCCCCCCCCCCCCCCCCCCCCCCCCCCCCCCCCCCCCCCCCCCCCCCCCCCCCCCCCCCCCCCCCCCCCCCCCCCCCCCCCCCCCCCCCCCCCCCCCCCCCCCCCCCCCCCCCCCCCCCCCCCCCCCCCCCCCCCCCCCCCCCCCCCCCCCCCCCCCCCCCCCCCCCCCCCCCCCCCCCCCCCCCCCCCCCCCCCCCCCCCCCCCCCCCCCCCCCCCCCCCCCCCCCCCCCCCCCCCCCCCCCCCCCCCCCCCCCCCCCCCCCCCCCCCCCCCCCCCCCCCCCCCCCCCCCCCCCCCCCCCCCCCCCCCCCCCCCCCCCCCCCCCCCCCCCCCCCCCCCCCCCCCCCCCCCCCCCCCCCCCCCCCCCCCCCCCCCCCCCCCCCCCCCCCCCCCCCCCCCCCCCCCCCCCCCCCCCCCCCCCCCCCCCCCCCCCCCCCCCCCCCCCCCCCCCCCCCCCCCCCCCCCCCCCCCCCCCCCCCCCCCCCCCCCCCCCCCCCCCCCCCCCCCCCCCCCCCCCCCCCCCCCCCCCCCCCCCCCCCCCCCCCCCCCCCCCCCCCCCCCCCCCCCCCCCCCCCCCCCCCCCCCCCCCCCCCCCCCCCCCCCCCCCCCCCCCCCCCCCCCCCCCCCCCCCCCCCCCCCCCCCCCCCCCCCCCCCCCCCCCCCCCCCCCCCCCCCCCCCCCCCCCCCCCCCCCCCCCCCCCCCCCCCCCCCCCCCCCCCCCCCCCCCCCCCCCCCCCCCCCCCCCCCCCCCCCCCCCCCCCCCCCCCCCCCCCCCCCCCCCCCCCCCCCCCCCCCCCCCCCCCCCCCCCCCCCCCCCCCCCCCCCCCCCCCCCCCCCCCCCCCCCCCCCCCCCCCCCCCCCCCCCCCCCCCCCCCCCCCCCCCCCCCCCCCCCCCCCCCCCCCCCCCCCCCCCCCCCCCCCCCCCCCCCCCCCCCCCCCCCCCCCCCCCCCCCCCCCCCCCCCCCCCCCCCCCCCCCCCCCCCCCCCCCCCCCCCCCCCCCCCCCCCCCCCCCCCCCCCCCCCCCCCCCCCCCCCCCCCCCCCCCCCCCCCCCCCCCCCCCCCCCCCCCCCCCCCCCCCCCCCCCCCCCCCCCCCCCCCCCCCCCCCCCCCCCCCCCCCCCCCCCCCCCCCCCCCCCCCCCCCCCCCCCCCCCCCCCCCCCCCCCCCCCCCCCCCCCCCCCCCCCCCCCCCCCCCCCCCCCCCCCCCCCCCCCCCCCCCCCCCCCCCCCCCCCCCCCCCCCCCCCCCCCCCCCCCCCCCCCCCCCCCCCCCCCCCCCCCCCCCCCCCCCCCCCCCCCCCCCCCCCCCCCCCCCCCCCCCCCCCCCCCCCCCCCCCCCCCCCCCCCCCCCCCCCCCCCCCCCCCCCCCCCCCCCCCCCCCCCCCCCCCCCCCCCCCCCCCCCCCCCCCCCCCCCCCCCCCCCCCCCCCCCCCCCCCCCCCCCCCCCCCCCCCCCCCCCCCCCCCCCCCCCCCCCCCCCCCCCCCCCCCCCCCCCCCCCCCCCCCCCCCCCCCCCCCCCCCCCCCCCCCCCCCCCCCCCCCCCCCCCCCCCCCCCCCCCCCCCCCCCCCCCCCCCCCCCCCCCCCCCCCCCCCCCCCCCCCCCCCCCCCCCCCCCCCCCCCCCCCCCCCCCCCCCCCCCCCCCCCCCCCCCCCCCCCCCCCCCCCCCCCCCCCCCCCCCCCCCCCCCCCCCCCCCCCCCCCCCCCCCCCCCCCCCCCCCCCCCCCCCCCCCCCCCCCCCCCCCCCCCCCCCCCCCCCCCCCCCCCCCCCCCCCCCCCCCCCCCCCCCCCCCCCCCCCCCCCCCCCCCCCCCCCCCCCCCCCCCCCCCCCCCCCCCCCCCCCCCCCCCCCCCCCCCCCCCCCCCCCCCCCCCCCCCCCCCCCCCCCCCCCCCCCCCCCCCCCCCCCCCCCCCCCCCCCCCCCCCCCCCCCCCCCCCCCCCCCCCCCCCCCCCCCCCCCCCCCCCCCCCCCCCCCCCCCCCCCCCCCCCCCCCCCCCCCCCCCCCCCCCCCCCCCCCCCCCCCCCCCCCCCCCCCCCCCCCCCCCCCCCCCCCCCCCCCCCCCCCCCCCCCCCCCCCCCCCCCCCCCCCCCCCCCCCCCCCCCCCCCCCCCCCCCCCCCCCCCCCCCCCCCCCCCCCCCCCCCCCCCCCCCCCCCCCCCCCCCCCCCCCCCCCCCCCCCCCCCCCCCCCCCCCCCCCCCCCCCCCCCCCCCCCCCCCCCCCCCCCCCCCCCCCCCCCCCCCCCCCGTATTGTATTGTTGCCATCGAGGATAAAAAGATGGGGTTTATATCATATTGCTTGAGTTTATCCCTCTACATCATGTCATCTTGCCTAATGCATTACTCCGTTATTATGAACTTAATACTCTAGATGCATGCTGGATAGCGGTCGATGAGTGGAGTAATAGTAGTAGATGCAGAATCGTTTCGGTCTACTTGTCGCGGACGTGATGCCTATATACATGATCATGCCTAGATATTCTCATAACTATGCACTTTTCTATCAATTGCTTGACAGTAATTTGTTCACCCACCATAATACTTATGCTATCGTGAGAGAAGCCACTAGTGAAACCTATGGCCCCCGGGTCTATTTTCCATCATATAAGTTTCCAATCTATTTTTACTTTGCATTCCTTACTTTCAATCTATATCATAAAAATACCAAAAATATTTATCTTATTATCTCTATCAGATCTCACTTTTGCAAGTGGCCGTGAAGGGATTGACAACCCCTTTATCGCGTTGGTTGCAAGGTTCTTATTTGTTTGTGCAGGTATAAGGCGACTTGTGTGTAACCTCCTACTGGATTGATACCTTGGTTCTCAAAAACCGAGGGAAATACTTACGCTACTTTGCTGCATCACCCTTTCCTCTTCAAGGGAAAAACCAACGCAAGCTCAAGAGGTAGCATAAATCGGTAAGAGACATCATAGATCGCAACATATCTAATAAAGTACGGTTACAACATTCAGACACACCATTACGCTGTGGTGTTCCAGGTGGCGTGAGTTGTGAAACTATTCCACATTGTTTTAAATGAAGGCCAAACTCATAACTCAAATATTCGCCTCCGCGTTCAGATCGTAGAAACTTTATTATCTTGTTACGATGATTCTCCACTTCACTCGGAAATTCTTTGAACTTTTCAAAAGTTTCAGACTTGTGTTTCTTTAAGTAGATATACCCATATCTGCTCAAATCATCTGTGAAGGTCAGAAAATAATGATATGCGCCGCGAGCTTCAACACTCATCGGACTGCATACATCGGTATGTATTATTTCCAATTAGTCATTAGTTCGCTCCATTGTTCTGGAGAACGGAGTTTTAGTCATCTTGCCCATGAGGCATGGTTCACAAGTATCAAATGATTCATAATCAAGTGATTCCAAAAGTCCATCTGCATGGAGTTTCTTCATGCGCTTTACACAAATATGACCTAAACGGCAGTGCCACAAATATGTTGCACCATCATTATCAACTTTGCATCTTGTGGCATCAATATTATGAATATGTGTATCACCACAATCAAGATTCAACAAAAATAGACCACTCTTGAAGGGTGCATGACCATAAAAGATATTACTCATATAAATAGAACAACCATTATTCTCTGATTTAAATGAATAACCGTCTCGCATTAAACAAGATCCAAATATAATGTTCATGCTCAACGATGGCACCAAATAACAATTATTCAGGTCTAATACTAATCCTGAAGGTAGATGTAGAGGTAGCGTGCCGACGGCTATCACATCAACCTTGGAACCATAATCCGTAGCCCCTGTTTCGAGTTACAAATATGAGCAACCGAACAGTATCAAATACCCAGGCGCTACTACTAGTATTAGTAAGGTACACATCAATAACATGTATATCAAATATACCTATGTTCACTTTGCCATCCTTCTTATCCGCCAAATACTTGGGGCAGTTCCGCTTCCAGTGACCAGTCCCTTTGCAGTAGAAGCACTCAGTTTCAGGCTTGGGTCCAGCTTTGGGCTTCTACCCGGGAGTGGCAACTTGCTTGCCATTCTTCTTGAAGTTCCCCTTCTTTCCCTTGCCCTTTTTCTTGAAACTAGCGGTCTTGTTAACCATCAACACTTGATGCTCCTTCTTGATTTCTACCTACGCAGCTTTGAGCATTGCGAAGAGCTTGGGAATTATCTTATCCATCCCTTGCATATTATAGTTCATCACTAAGCCTTTGTAGCTTGGTGGCAGTGATTGAAGAACTCTGTCAATGACACTATCATCTGGAAGATTAACTCCCAGCCGAGTCAAGTGATTATGATACCCAGATATTTTGAGTATGTGTTCACTGACATAACTGTTCTCCTCCATCTTGCAGCTATAGAACTTGTTGGAGACTTCATATCTCTCAACTTGGGCATTCGCTTGAAATATTAACTTCAACTCCTGGAACATCTCATATGGTCCATGACATTCAAAACGTCTTTGAAGTCCCAATTCTAAGCCGTAAAGCATGGCACACTGAACTATCGAGTAGTCATCAGATCAAGCTTGCCAGACGTTCATAACATCAGCATCTGCTCCTGCAGTAGGCCTTTCACCTAGCGGTGCATCAAGGACATAATTCTTCTGTGCAGCAATGAGGATAATCCTCAAGTTACGGACCCAGTCCGTGTAGTTGCTACCATCATCTTTCAACTTAGCTTTCTCTAGGAACGCATTAAAATTCAAGGGAACGGTAGCACGGGCCATTGATCTACAACATAGATATGCAAAAACTATCATGACTACGTTCATGATAAGTTAAGTTCAATTAATCAAAATAATTAAGAACTCCCACTTAGATAGACATCCCTCAAGTCATCTAAATGATACGTGATCCAAATCAACTAAACCATGTCCGATCATCACGTGAGGTGGAGTAGTCATCAATGGTGAACATCTCTATGTTGATCATATCTACTATATGATTCACGTTCGACCTTTTGGTCTCCAGTGTTCCGAGGCCATGTCTGTACATGCCAGACTCGTCAAGTTTAACCCGAGTATTCCGCATGTGCAAAACTGTCTTGCATCCATTGTATGTGAACGTAGAGTCTATCACACCCGATCATCACATGGTGTCTCAACACGACGAACTTTCGCAACGGTGCATACTCAGGGAGAACACTTATAACTTAAAATTTTAGTTAAGGGATCATCTTATAATGCTACCGCCGTACTAAGCAAAATAAGATGCATGAAAGATAAACATCACATGCATGCAATCAAAATATGTGACATGCTATGGCCATCATCACCTCGTGCTTTTGATATCCATCTCCAAAGCATCATCATGATCTCCATCGTCACTGGCTCGACACCTTGATCTCCATCGTTGCGTCATGGTCATCTCGCCAACTATTGCTTCTACAACTATCGCTAACGCACAATGATAAAGTAAAGCAATTACATGGCGTTTGCATTTCATACAATAAAGAGAAAACCATAAGGCTCCTGCCAGTTGCCAATAACTTTTACAAAACATGATCATCTCATACAACAACTTATATCACATCATGTCTTGACCATATCACATCACAACATGCCCTGCAAAAACAAGTTAGACGTCCTCTACTTTGTTGTTGCAAGTTTTACGTGGCTGCTATGAGCTTCTAGCAAGAACCGTTCTTACCTACGCATCAAAACCACAATGGTGATTTATCAAGTTTGTTGTTTTAACCTTCAACAAGGACCGGCCGCAGTCAAATTCAATTCAACTAAAGTAGGAGAAATAGACACCCGCCATCCAGCTGTATGCAAAACTAGTTGTCTGTCTGTCGGTGGAACCGGTCTCATGAACGTGGTCATGTAAGGTTGGTCCAGGCCGCTTCATCCAACAATATCGCCAAATCAAAATAAGACATTGGTGGTAAGCAGTATGACAATCACCGCCCACAACACTTTGTGTTCTACTCGTGCATATCATCTACGCATAGACCTGGTTCGGATGCCACTATTGGGGAACGTAGCATGCAATTTCAAAATAATTCCTACGCTCACGCAAGATCTATTAGGAAGATGCATAGCAATGAGAGGGGAAGAGTGTGTCCACGTACCCTCATAGACCGAATGCGGAAGCGTTTGACAACGTGGTTGATGTAGTCAAACTTCTTCTAGATCCGACCGATCAAGCACCAAACGTACGACACCTCCGAGTTCTGCACACATTCAGCTCGATGACGTCCCTCGTCCTCTTTGTCGTGGTTTTGTCACGGCAGATGTCCTCATGAAAGGACTTAGTCGTGGAGCCATCGCAACGGGTTAGCTTAAAGGGGTTAAAGCGGACAAGGGACGCAAGAGAGTTTTATACTAGTTCGGCCCCTTACGATGAAGGTAAAAGCCTACGTCTAGTTGTGATGGAATTGATGGGGTTTCGATGACCAGGGAGCGAATACGCTTTGCCTGAGTCTCGAGTTATTGTCTGTTGTTCTGAACCACCGCCGGGTCGTCCCCTTATATACATGGGTTGACGCCCGTCGGTTTACAGAGTTCCGAGGCCGGCTCATAAGCGTGTCCGGCCCGGTCTCTGTTCTTTCTATCTTACAGTACAAGTTACATATCAATGCCGGTTTACATCTACATGCCTTGAACCGGCTCTGGGCCCTGGGCCTTCATACAGCGTCATCATCTGTCTTCATGGGCTTCAGGTATACTAACTACCAATGGAGTTAACCCAGCCTCTCCTGGCCGGTTTACGCCCAGTGGTAATATCCCCAACATTAGGCCCCAGACTGATTTGAACTAGTTCATGTCAGTCCCAAGCACTTAATAAGATTTCTTCTTCAATGTCTTCACTCGATTTGTAAACCGCCATGACGTCATCTCCCATGACCATAGTAAATCGCCATGACATCATCTGTTATTTTAAACTGTATATGCTTATCTTCATTAATGGGCCTCCGACAATCGAGGCAATCAACCTGTCACACACCCCATTTTTCGGGCTCCTCGATTCTCGTACCCGCCTTTTATCTATTCCCCTTATAAATAGGGCCGAGGGGTCATTTTCACTTTTCCCCCTCGTGCCTGTTCGCGTCGTCGTCTTCCACGCGCCGCTCAAGCTCTGAAGCTCCGCCGCCACCGTCGACCGTCGCCTCTGCCTCAACTCCGGCCGCTGCATCACCCTGAGCGCACCAGAGAACCGCGGTGCTTCTCCGTTCTTCCCTCAGCATCGGTAAACTTTCCACTCTTCCACCATAGATCTGTTTCTAGGGTTTCGGTGTTCTTCAGTGTTCATCGGTGTTCCTTGTTTGTATAATAGCTCTTTGATCCAAACCTTGATATTCATCTTGTTCAATGATGGCCGCAGCCCTTCTTTTCCATCTAATGCGCCTTGTTAAAATAGAAGATCCCATCTGAACCTTCATCAACCGCCTGAGCATCAATATTTAGGTCTAGATATATTTTCATTTCCTGACATGCGGCAGATCCAAAATTATAATACCAACTTGTGAAACCTGTTTTTCCTTCACTTATGCGTTTTTGCACTTGTCTCTTCAATACCAGATTTAGGCGGTTTAACTCCTTTTAGAAAAAATGATGACCCAGTAGATACCATTAGTCCCCTGTTAAACCGCCAATGCCTTCACCATTGCACTGTTTCCTCTGTAAAATTCTGGTTTACAAATAACCAATTCCGGTTTCACAATATACTGGCACCCTTTTGTTGCTGTATAGTTGCCCACTGTAGATCTTAAACCGTCAAACATAATGTTTCAGATTTTTATTGCCATGGCCAAGCAAGTCTATGAGTGCAATTGGGCTCCTTCTCGAGTGACTGAAGAACAGCTAGATAATTTGGTTAAGACTGGTATTTTAGCCAAGAAGGATGTCATCCACTGGAGAGTCCCTGGCCCGGAAAATCCTCCTGCCCCTAAGGACGGAGAGGTAGTAGTGTTTGTTGATCATCTGGCTCGAGGCTTTAGTCCTCCCGGTTCAAAAAATTTTTGAGACGTGCTTGCCAGCTTTCAGCTTCATCCTCAGGATATAGGTCCAAATTCTGTTACCAACATCTGCCACTTCCAAGTCTTCTGTGAGGTTTATCATCAGGAAGCACCTACAGTCGACCTGTTTAGAGACTTCTTTCACTTAAACCGTCGGACCGAGTTCACAGACGGACCCAACACAGAATTGGGTGGAATGGCGGTTCAAAAAAGGAAGGAAGTTGAATTCCCACACCCCAAGCTCCACAGTCACCCCAAAGAGTGGAACTAGACTTGGTTTTACTGCAAAGAGACATCTCCAACTGATGAGAACCCCTTGCCGGGTTACCGCCCTCACCGTCTTAGAAATACCCACCCTTTTCCTCAGAGGATGACTGCAAAAGAGAGGTCTAAATATGCTCCTCAACTATCAAAGCTTCGAGCCTTCATAGCAAACGGCTTGACAGGAGTTGATGTTGCTCGTTGCTGGATAAGCTGGAGTATTCTACCCCTAAGCCGGCGTTCCGGTTTGATGTGTGAATACACCGGGAGCTTGAAAGATGTTCAACGACACATTGACATCCAGCTTACAGATGCCGAAGTCACTGAAGCTGTAAAGAAAATGCTGAACGAACCGGAGGCTGTCTGTGCCCAAACCGGACTACTTCCCTTCTGCACTCTCAACAAACCGCCAGCTGTAAGACTCATATATCTTTCTTTCATGTGAAACTGCTTCTGTTTATATATTCTCCAACAGTTCATCTATGTTTGATAGGGTGACGATCCGTTCTGGAATAAGAAACCACCACAGAACAAACCGGGCAAGTCGGTTCGTCCAAAAACCAAGGCTGTGAAAAAACCTGCCAAGAAAAGGACCACTGCCTCCTCCGATCTACCAGCTGATGATGATGTGGGTAGTCTGGAAATAGAGGTAGAACTTGACTCTCTTGTTTCATTTTTTTATACACCTCATTGATAGTGATTTTTATCAGGATGACGCTGAAGGCAGTCAGGCAGATGATGTAGAGGTAATCATTCTTTCCTCCGATTCAAACCCTCTGCCAATACCAAAAATCCGTCGAGCAATCCGGAAAGTAAAGTTTTCTCACCCCCTTGCTTACTTGGACCCCAATTTTCTTTTGAAGACGCAACAACAAGAAGCTCGCCGCACAACCCGGCACAGCGGCCAGGTAGTTACCTCCATCGGTTTACCGAACACTCTGGTTCGGAAACGCCAATCAGAGGTCTCTTATCCCCTTGATCCTTCATACCCCAAAGCGGATTGTTTCCGCCAGCCTATTAATCCATCTGATTCAAATTATCAGGGTACTTCTCACTCATCTTCCGGCGAGTCATCAGCCACAAAGCTCCCACCGCTCAAAACAGTTCTGGGGTGAGTCACATACTTACTTTTATTCTTGATCTGTCAATTTAACATATACTGTACTGATACTCGTGTTTTATTATTTCCAGTGCCAAGCCCAGACCCAGCAAGAAAGCTCGGTTGAATAAACCGGATGATGAGGACGTGGCTGGTGATCCGGAGAAAGCTCCAGATCTTGAAGAGACCAACATTGATGACATGCTGAATGATCCACCGCCTCAAGGTCATGATTTCGTTGCTGAGCAGGCAGAAGTTGATACCACAGGCCATGCTGACCACCCAACCAGCCCTGTTCGAGCTGATGATAAACCGGCAAGTCCGGCTAAAAATACTGACAAACCGGCAACTCCAGTAACAGCTGTTGATGATAAGGATGATGATGTCTTGATTATTGGCACTGGCCATACTACTCCTGGCAATCCTGTCGCCCTGTCAAAGCATACTGCCAAAGAGGAATTCTCCGTAATTGGCAAAGGCAAATGGAACGCCGATTTGTCAAACTATGTCCATCTGAGCGCTCAAGACCTCCACTCTGGCTTCCTGAACCGCCTGTACACCAGTCGTGACTACGAAGCCGGTTTGGTAAACATGATGAAGGAACGATATGAGGTAACTTCATAAGCGCTCTCTCTTATACTTAACTGCAGTGTATCAACCTTAGTAGCCCCCAAGTAACGGTTTAAGATACCAATTTAAACCGGGACTTTAATAACAATTTCATGTTTGCAACACTATATCTTAACTTCAATGATGTAGCTCCCAAGGGCCGGTTTAACTTCATAAAGATGAACCGGGACTTTGAAGAAGAATTCCCATCTTAGCAATTTATGAGCAAATGCACATTAGCCCCCAAGTGCCAAGCTTAATACTTGTATTGTGCTTGGGACTTGCGAAAATTTCTGATAGAAAGCAAATATGCATTAGCCCCCAAGTACTAAGGGCATAACTTGTTATGTGCTTGGTACTTCAAATATATACTGTCAACTCATTATATATCTGCCACCTTATAGGCTGAACTGTCCAAGAAAGAAAGCCAAACTGCTGATCTGCAAGAAAACCTCAAATCCCAACAAGCTGAAACTTCCAAAGCTAAGGAAGAGTTAACCAGCGCTTTAAGCGCCATGGAAAAACTTAAAGAGGGCTTCAACAAAGAACGGGCGGATTGGGAGACTGAAAAATCCGCTTTGATCAAAAGGGCTGAGAAAGCAGAAACCGCTCTTAAACCGGTGGTTGATGAACTGACCAGCGTGAAGCGGCAGGTTCATGCCATGACTGCAGCTGTGTTTGGTAAGCATCTTTGACTCCTGATTTCAACATATCCTTGCATGTATTTGCCAGTTTACTTATCATTGTAATGATACAGGAACTCGTATTAGCCACTTAGGATCTGATGTTCAGAAGAAACTGAAAGCAGCCTATACTCTGATAGAGCAGCTGTATACCGGCGCGCAGCGGATCATATGTACTGCTTCTCACAACAATCCTCCTCCCACCTTGATTAAGGATACCTTACAAAGGCTATCTATGCTTCCTGCCCGGGTTGACGAACTAAAAAAGTCTGCCGCTAGAACGGGCGCTTTGGCTACACTGACCCGGGCAAAGGCATGGGTACCTGACTTTGATCCAATTGAAGCGGCCCAGGGTTACCCCAGTTTGAAGGAAGACAGAACAGAATTTGGCGAAGATGATCTCCGGATCATAAACCGGGAGGTACGCCCATTGGCTTGTCAATTGGTTGAAGAAGCGGACCTGTCATACTATCAAGCAAGCTATGATGACAAGAACAGACGGGTTGCTGCACCAATTCCCGAAGCTCAAAATCTTATCCCGCCAGTCCGTAAGCACACTTATGCCCCTGACATTGACCCGTCCACACTGATAAGTGATGAAGCTGTATTCCAAGCCCTAACTGGGATCGACTGGGCAACTGTTGATTTCTAGCCACTGGGTAGAGAAGAAGAAGCTGAACCGGCGCGAGATGATCCGCAACCGTCAGGCCAAGCTGGTGACCAATCATGAACCGGAAGCCGGTTTAGTCTTCTACATGCTGCGACATGTATTTAAGAAAACAATTATCCTTTTGGGCACTGGAACGCCTTGTAATAGGCTAGTTAAAATACTTGGTCTGGTATGCCTTCGTGCATATTTATCCGCCATTGATGCTTACTTGACTCGACATGCTTAAGATATGATATTCGTATCTATTTGTTCAAGCTGTTCCTGCAGATAAGAAGCTTTAAAGTGCCCTGGCGGTTTACCGCCGGGCGGGTCATGATACCCATATATACATGACCAAGGATCACACCCTAAGTTGTGAAAATATAACCAAATGTGGAAATATATAATACCTGCAATTTTTAGGCATGATGTTGGCTGACCAACCTTGTAGTGAGGGTTATAATCCAACTCTTGGAGGAAAAATAACTCCTGTTTATATAAGGCCGGTTTATAGTAAAACCGTTCCGGGTTATGATACACACCGGTTTACCCCTTCTGGGATTTCGATTCGAAACCAAACCGAGCTGATAGCCTCCGGATTATGAGTTGATCGTGTACTGTCAATTTGTAATTGGCAGTCTAACCGGGTTGATAACACCGGTTTAAAAAACATCATAAGTCTTATCAAAAAGAGAGCAAAACTCAAAGGCAAATAAAAACCGTTGTAGTCGAGGCTTTTCACGGGCTGCCAGGCCCCAAATTCGAGGCTTTTCATGGGCTGCCAGGCCACTGAGTTAAACCATTTTTGCAAAGCCTTTTAAGATGGTCCGCAATCCTTAACCAATCATCGTTTTAACTTGACAAGTTCAGGGTCTGTATTTTAGAGTAACTTGTCAAAGTTCGAAGGGTCATACCAGGTTTACCTGGGCGGCGTGACTTACTTAAAGAGGCAGGTTAACCCAGGGTTTTAGGTGTATACACCAGGCTTCCAAGCCATGGCTTGATAGCCCAATTGCAAGCGTTGATTCTAAGTTCATTGCGATAGCAAAGAATCCCCAAGTAACGTTTTGAGCAGTGCTCAGTGGGTGCCTATGTTTGAGTTGCTGTTTTCTGACAACACTCTCTTTGGCCCTGGTTTTGGCGTTGAGCCGATCAAGAGGTGTAGCTATGGTTCGGATACGACCAAGCCCCCAAGTGATATTGTGGCATTGCGCCGATCAAGAGGTGTAGCTATGGTTCGGATACGACCAAGCCCCCAAGTGATGTGATATAAAGCTTTGAAAAGCTAAATCAAGGGGTAAACCGGACGCCGCTTTAGAAACAGAAGCTCCATGTAACCACACATGATGGAAAAAACAACAGATACCCCGCTTTAGCTGAGGTTCCGGTTTATTGTATTGATCATAATATATACATTGTCATAATATGTACATAAGCAGAGCCCATGGCTCAAGTATAATAGGGCCGAAGATGAGCGATATTCCACGGCCGGTGGGTCTCCTCCTCCGATTTACGTGAGTCTTGGTGCTCTCGAACATCGATTAGGTAGTATGACCCGTTGTGCAGATTCTTGCTGACCACAAAGGGTCCTTCCCAAGGGGGGATAACTTGTGCATATCCGTCTGATCCTGGATGAGTCGGAGCACCAAATCGCCTTCTTGAAAGGTTCTGGATCTAACCCGGCGGCTATGATAGCGACGCAGATCTTGCTGATAAATCGCCGAACAGGCTGCCGCCATGTCACGCTCCTCATCTAACAGGTCGAGAGCTTCCTGCCGTGCCTTCTCATTGTCAGCTTCGACATATGCCGCTACACGGGGTGAGTCATGACGGATGTCACTAGGAAGAACCGCCTCCGCTCCATAAACCATGAAGAAAGGCGTGTACCCCATCGATCTGTTAGGTGTGGTATTGATGCTCCATAACACAGAAGGTAACTCCTCAACCCAACAACCCGGCGTCCGTTGCAAAGGAACCATAAGTCTGGGTTTGATGCCTCTTAAGATCTCTTGGTTGGCCCTTTCTGCTTGACCATTGGACTGGGGGTGAGCCACTGATGATACGTCAAGCCGGATGTGCTCACGTTGACAGAACTCCTTCATGGCACCCTTTCATAGATTGGTACCATTATCTGTTATAATGCTGTGTGGAAAGCCAAACCGGAAAATCACCTTTTTAATGAATTGAACCGCCGTAGCTGCATCACACTTACTGACTGGCTCTGCCTCCACCCACTTGGTGAACTTATCAATCGCCACCAAAAGGTGGGTCTTCTTATCCTTGGATCTCTTAAAGGGTCCAACCATATCGAGCCCCCAAGTTGCAAACGGCCAGGTGATTGGAATCATCCTCAATTCTTGAGCCGGTACATGAGCGCGCCTTGAGAATTTTTGACAGCCATCACATCTTTTGACCAAGTCCTCAGCATCAGCATGAGCTGTCAACCAATAGAAACCGTGACGAAATGCCTTGGCCACCAGCGATTTTGAACCGGCGTGGTGACCACAATCTCCTTCGTGAATCTCACGTAAAATTTCACGGCCTTCTTCAGGGGATACACAGCGTTGAAACGCCCCTGTCACACTGCAATGATGTAACTCTCCATTGATGATTGTCATGGACTTGGACCGCCGGATAATCTGCCTGGCCAAAGTTTTGTCTTCTGATAACTCGCCCTGGTTCATATACGCCAAATATGGAACCGTCCAATCCAGAATAACATGAAGAGCCGCCACCAACTGGGCCTCCGGATCAGGAACAGCCAAATGCTCTTCACCAGGGAGCTTGACGGACGGATTATGTAGCACATCCAGGAAGATATTAGGTGGAACCGGTTTACGTTGGGAACCCAAACGGCTTAAAGTGTCCGCCGCTTCGTTCTTTCGCCGGTCCACATGATCGACCTGATATCCTTTAAAGTGACTTGCTACAATATCCACCTCTCGACGATACGCCGCCATGAGTGGGTCCTTGGAATCCCAAGTACCGGACACTTGTTGAACCACCAGGTCCTAATCACCAAAGCACTTAACTCGGCTTAGATTCATCTCCTTAGCCATCGGAAGACCGTGGAGTAAAGCCTCATATTCAGCTGCATTGTTAGTACAAGGGAACATTAAACGGAGAACATAACAAAACTTATCACCTCGTGGGGAAGTTAATACGACTCCAGCCCCCGAGCCCTCCAATTGCCTGGACTCATCAAAATGAATAGTCCAATAAGTATGATCCGGCTTCTCTTCTGGCGCCTGTAGTTCTGTCCAATCATTGATGAAATCCACAAGTGCCTGAGACTTGATCGCCGTCCGGGGCATATATTTTAATCCGTGAGGCCCAAGCTCAATAGCCCACTTAGCGATCCGGCCAGTTGCTTCCCTGTTCTGGATTATATCCCCCAAAGGAGCAGAGCTGACCACCGTGATGGGATGGCCTTGGAAATACTGCTTAAGCTTCCGGCTTGCCATGAAAACTCCATACACCAGCTTCTGCCAATGCGGGTACCTTTACTTGGACTCAATAAGTACCTCACTGATATAATAAACCGGCCGTTGAACCGGATACTCCTTTCCGGCCTCTTTACGTTCCACCACAATAGCCACGCTAACAGCCCGGGCGTTAGCTGCCACATATAGCAGCAATGGCTCCTTATCAACAGGCGCAGCAAGAACCGGTGGATTAGCAAGTTGCCGCTTTAATTCCTCAAATGCTTCATTGGCAGCGTCACTCCAGACGAAGTTATCCGTTTTCTTCAGCATCTGATATAACGGGATGGCCTTCTCACCAAGGCGACTGATAAACCGGCTCAACGTGGCAATCCGGCCTGCCAGGCGTTGAACATCATTGATACACTTCGGTTTAGCCAAAGAAGTTATAGCCTTGATTTTCTCCGGATTAGCTTCAATACCCCTGTTAGACACCAAAAAACCCAAGAGCTTGCCTGCCGGTACACCAAAGACACACTTGGCCGGATTAAGCATCATTTTATAGACCCGGAGGTTATCAAAAGCCTCCTTCAAGTCATCAATCAATGTCTCCTCCTTTCTGGATTTTACCACAATATCATCCACATAAGCATGAACATTGCGGCCGATCTGATCATGAAGACAATTCTGCACACATCGCTGATAAGTCGCCTGGGCACTCTTTAGCCCAAAGGGCATAGACACATAGCAGAAGGCTCCAAAGGGAGTTATGAAAGCTGTCTTCTCCTGGTCCTTAACTGCCATTTTGATCTGATGGTAGCCAGAATAAGCATCCAAAAAACTCAAACGCTCGCAACCCACCGTAGCATCAATGATTTGATCAATACGAGGGAGGGCAAAAGGATCTGCTGGACAAGCCTTGTTCAAATCTGTGTAATCCACACACATACGCCAAGTGCCGTTCTTCTTAAGTACTAGCACCGGATTAGCCAACCACTCAGGATGAAATACTTCAATAATAAAGCCAGCTGCCAAGAGCCTGGCCACTTCCTCACCAATAGCCTTGCGTCTTTCTTCATTGAACTGGCGAAGAAACTGCTTGACTGGTTTAAACTTGGGATCAACATTAAGTGTGTGCTCAGCGAGTTCCCTCGGTACACCTGGCATGTCAGAAGGCTTCCATGCAAAGATGTCCCGGTTCTCACGGATGAACTCGATGAGCGCGCTTTCCTATTTCGGATCCAAGTTAGCGCTGATGCTAAACTGCTTGGATGGATCGCCAGGAACGAAATCAACAAGCTTAGTCTCATCAGCCATTTTAAACTTCCAGGCCGGTTCATGCTCAGTGGTTGGCTTTTTCAAAGAAGTCATATTCGCCGGATCAACATTGTCCTTATAGAACTTCAATTCCTCAATTGCACAAACCGACTCAGCGTATGCCGCATCGCCTTCTTCACATTCCAAAGCGATCTTGCGACTCCCGTGCACTGTGATAGTCCCCTTATGACCCGGCATCTTGAGCTGCAGATAGACATAGCAGGGCCTTGCCATAAACTTAGCATAAGCTGGCCGTCCAAACAGGGCGTGATATGGGCTCTTGATTTTCACCACCTCAAAGGTCAACGTCTCTGATCTTGAATCATGCTCATTGCCAAAAGCAACCTCCAGAGCTATCTTACCAACGGGATATGCCGATTTACCAGGTACCACACCATGGAAGACCGTGTTGGACGGTTTAAGATTTTTATCTGTTAATCCCATGCGACGGAAGGTTTCATAATAAAGAATATTGATACTACTCCCCCCATCCATGAGTACCTTGGTGAACTTATAACCTCCCACCTGAGGCGCCACCACCAATGCCAGATGACCCGGATTATCGACCCGGGGCGGATGATCCTCTCGACTCCACACAATTGGCTGTTCAGACCAGCGTAAGTAACGGGGCACCGCCGGTTCAACGGAGTTTACTGCCCTTTTATGAAGTTTCTGATCGCACTTGCACAGGCTAGTGGTGAAGACATGATACTGCCCACTATTCAACTGCTTCGGGTTGCTCTGATAACCCGACTGCTGCTGTTGCTGCTGATTACCCTGATGATTATGACCACCTTGGTTGCCCTGATTGCCGTGGTTGTTATGTCCGCTTTGATTACCGTGAAAACCTGAACCGAAACTGCCTCCGCCGTAACCCAGCCCATGAGATCCGGGGCCTGAACCGCCGCCCGGTCCATGATCATACCGAAAAGAATTAGAATTTTTGAACTCCTGCATGATATAACAATCTTTCCAGAGGTGCGTGGCCGGGTTCTCCTTCGTCCCGTGCTTTGGGCAAGGCTGGTTCAGCAGATAAGACAGGCGGTCCGGGTTAGGACTTGGTCCTCCACCACGCTGGGGCGGTTTACCCTTACGCCGTTGGCCTTTGTCCTGCACGTTGGTATTAGCCACAAAATCCAAGCTATTATCCGCTTTACGCTTACCATTGTTTCCATGGCCTGCCGGGTTGTGCTGCTGCCCCTTGGTATGGCTGCTCTTCTTTCCCTTCCCTGTCTTGTCATCGTCAGACTCGGGGCCCTTGGTACCATCAGAGTCGGCATACTTCACCAGAGCAGCCATGAGAGTCCCCATGTCATTGCAGTGGCGTTTGAGCCGTCCCAACTTCAGCTTCAGAGGTGCAAACCGGCAATTGCCTTCCAACGTCAAAACTGCGGTATCAGCGTTAATGCGGTCCGATGAATGCAAAATCTCTGAAACCCGGCGCACCCAATGGGTTGTTGATTCTCCTTCCTCCTGGACACAGGCAGCTAGGTCCACAATTGACATGGGTTGCTTGCACGTATCCTTGAAATTCTGGATAAACTGGGCCCTCAGCTCGGCCCATGACCCAATGGAGTTAGCTGGCAATTTTTTCAACCAAGTGCGAGCCGTTCCTTCCAACATCATGGTAAAGTATTTAGCGCACGCCGCATCATCCACATCTAACATCTCCATCGCCATCTCATAGCTTTCAACCCATGAATCGGGGGATAAATCGGCGGTGTAATTTGGCACCTTACGTGGGCCCTTGAAATCCTTGGGTAGGCGCACGTTGCGCAGCGCTGGGACGAGACACGGCACCCCTAAAGAGCTGGAAGTGACCCCTGGTTCTACTGACATGGTCGGACGAACCGGAGTAAGTTGGCGGGCCTCATGCTGCGCTGCTAACTCGGCCTCTTGACGAGCTCTAGCGCGATCCACCACATCCTGAGCATCACCGCCACCACCCGCCGGGTTATGTCCACGGGGCGGATCACGGTTTCGTGCATTGCTTGACACGGCCGGTTCATCAATACGCCTGCTGTAACTCAGGCTTGGGCGGGGAGTAGAATGGATCCTCTCGTGACTATACGAATAAGCCTGTTGCTAAACCAAAGTTGTCTGAAGAAGCTCCCTAGCCCGTCGCATCTCGACTGCCACCGGAGACTCGCCTTCTATCGGGAGGGCCGACAGCCATGAAGCGGCAGCAACAATGTTGTCCATCGGGTTAGAATAATGACCTGGCGGTGTTGGGACATGCTGTGTCGAAACGTTGTTCTGATGAGGCGGATCCGCCAAGCGTGGCTGAACCGGCGCCCCCGCTCCAGGTGCCTTCGCCCGGTTTACCACCGGCGGATTACTGGTCCCCGCTCCTGGGGTATTAAAGAGGTTCCTGGCTTCATAAACCGGCGGCAGGCGAGACCGGTGCCTCCTCTTCAGGACCTTGTTTGACGCGCTCTGATCCAGCATAAGCCGGTAAGCCTGTGCATCCAATGCGGCCCGCTCCGCAGCCATCCTGGTATCCTTAGCTGCCAAGTCGGCTTTGGCCTGGGTGATCTGATCTTTCACCTTCGCAATCTCCGCATTATGCGCATCTTGATCCGCCGGGTTAACCTCAGCCATCAGTGTTGCCAAAGCGTCAAATAAATCAGATAACACCTGAGCCGGCGGTCGAACAGGGCCTCCTGCCCCAGCTGCCGTTGCTGCTGCTGATCCAAAAATCATCGCTGCTGCGGTCGAGGAGTGGAGCGCTGACTGTGTACCGGCCATGAAGATCGCGACCCGGTTTGGCGGATCAAAGGGGTCCGGAATACTGTCGCCATCAGAACCGCCCCCAATCCGGCCATCTTGCAACTGGTACAGTGACTCGGTCTCTCCGGTCGATGACTCGTCGTTGGAATAAATGATGGTCTCACCACCAGATTCCGATCTATCCTCAGATTCTACTCCGTGGATGACTCCCACGAAGGCACGCTTCATGGCAGGCTTAACCCGGACAGATCTCGCACGCTGAGCCGTCTCGATGATGTCGGTGCAGATGTCCGGCTCAGGGCCCGGTTCACCGATCTTGCCAATGAAAACATGTATGCCACCAAAGGGGACCCGGTACCCGTACTCGATTGAGCCGGCATCGGGGCCCCAGCCTGCATCGTCGATGTAGATCTTGCCGCGACGACTCTTGGTCATCCGGCCCACGGCGTATCCCTTGAGTCCTTCAAAGCTGCCCTCTAAGAACTCGAAACCATCGTGCGATAGCCCCACGGTGGGCGCCAACTGTCATGGTTTTGTCACGGCAGATGTCCTCATGAAAGGATTTAGTCGTGGAGCCATCGCAACGGGTTAGCTTAAAGGGGTTAAAGCGGACAAGGGACGCAAGAGAGTTTTATACTAGTTCGGCCCCTTACGATGAAGGTAAAAGCCCCCCCCCCCCCCCCCCCCCCCCCCCCCCCCCCCCCCCCCCCCCCCCCCCCCCCCCCCCCCCCCCCCCCCCCCCCCCCCCCCCCCCCCCCCCCCCCCCCCCCCCCCCCCCCCCCCCCCCCCCCCCCCCCCCCCCCCCCCCCCCCCCCCCCCCCCCCCCCCCCCCCCCCCCCCCCCCCCCCCCCCCCCCCCCCCCCCCCCCCCCCCCCCCCCCCCCCCCCCCCCCCCCCCCCCCCCCCCCCCCCCCCCCCCCCCCCCCCCCCCCCCCCCCCCCCCCCCCCCCCCCCCCCCCCCCCCCCCCCCCCCCCCCCCCCCCCCCCCCCCCCCCCCCCCCCCCCCCCCCCCCCCCCCCCCCCCCCCCCCCCCCCCCCCCCCCCCCCCCCCCCCCCCCCCCCCCCCCCCCCCCCCCCCCCCCCCCCCCCCCCCCCCCCCCCCCCCCCCCCCCCCCCCCCCCCCCCCCCCCCCCCCCCCCCCCCCCCCCCCCCCCCCCCCCCCCCCCCCCCCCCCCCCCCCCCCCCCCCCCCCCCCCCCCCCCCCCCCCCCCCCCCCCCCCCCCCCCCCCCCCCCCCCCCCCCCCCCCCCCCCCCCCCCCCCCCCCCCCCCCCCCCCCCCCCCCCCCCCCCCCCCCCCCCCCCCCCCCCCCCCCCCCCCCCCCCCCCCCCCCCCCCCCCCCCCCCCCCCCCCCCCCCCCCCCCCCCCCCCCCCCCCCCCCCCCCCCCCCCCCCCCCCCCCCCCCCCCCCCCCCCCCCCCCCCCCCCCCCCCCCCCCCCCCCCCCCCCCCCCCCCCCCCCCCCCCCCCCCCCCCCCCCCCCCCCCCCCCCCCCCCCCCCCCCCCCCCCCCCCCCCCCCCCCCCCCCCCCCCCCCCCCCCCCCCCCCCCCCCCCCCCCCCCCCCCCCCCCCCCCCCCCCCCCCCCCCCCCCCCCCCCCCCCCCCCCCCCCCCCCCCCCCCCCCCCCCCCCCCCCCCCCCCCCCCCCCCCCCCCCCCCCCCCCCCCCCCCCCCCCCCCCCCCCCCCCCCCCCCCCCCCCCCCCCCCCCCCCCCCCCCCCCCCCCCCCCCCCCCCCCCCCCCCCCCCCCCCCCCCCCCCCCCCCCCCCCCCCCCCCCCCCCCCCCCCCCCCCCCCCCCCCCCCCCCCCCCCCCCCCCCCCCCCCCCCCCAAAGAAACTCAAATAACTTTCATGGATATAAAAAGATATAACTGATCATAAACTCGAAGTTCATCAGATCCCAACAAACACACTGCAAAAGAGTTACATCATATGGATCTCCAGGAGACCATTGTATTGAGAATTCATCGAGAGAGAGAAAGCCATCTAGCTACTAACTATGGACCTGAAGGTCTACAAAGAACTACTCACGCATCATCGGAGAGGCACCAATGGAGGTGGTGAACCCCATCCGAGATGGTGCCTAGATTGGATCTGGTGGTTCTGGACTCTGCGGCGGCTGGATGAATATTTCGTCGACTCCCCTAGAGTTTCTGGAATATTGGGGTATTTATAGAGCAAAGAGGGGGTCCGGGGGGCACCCGAGGTGGGCACAACCCACCAGGGCGCGCCTGGGCCTCCTGGCGAGCCCTGGTGGGTTGTGCCTCCCTTGGGGCACCCCCCAGGCACAGCCAAGGCCTGTTGTGTTCCTTCTGGCCCATAAAAAATCTCCGTGAAGTTTTGTTGCATTTGGACTCTGTGTGATATTGATTTCTTGCGATGTAAAAAACATGCAGAAAACAGCAACTGGCACTTGGCACTATGTCAATAGGTTAGTACCAAAAAATGATATAAAATGACTATAAAATGATTATAAAACATCCAAGATTGATAATATAACAACATGGAACGATCAAAAATTATAGATACGTTGGAGACGTATCAGTGCGCCACCCCTTGTGGGCTGGTGTGCTCCCCTCTTATGGCCCATAAGGCCCATTATTCCTCCCGGGGGTTCCGGTAACCCCCCGGTACTCCGATAAATACCCGATACTATCCGGAACACTTCCGGTGTCCGAATACTATCATCCTATATATCAATCTTTACCACTCGACCATTTCGAGACTCCTCGTCATGTCCGTGATCTCATCCAGGACTCCGAACAACATTTGGTCACCAAATCACATAACTCATATAATACTAAATCGTCATCGAACGTTAAGCGTGCGGACCCTATGGGTTCGAGAACTTTGTAGAGATGACCGAGACACCTCTCCGTTCAATAACCAATAGTGGAACCTAGATGCTCATATTGGCTCCTACATATTCTATGAAGATCTTTATCGGTCGAACCGTAATGACAACATATGTTATTCCCTTTGTCATCGGTATGTTACTTGCCCGAGATTCGATCGTCGGTATCTTCATACCTAGTTCAATCTCGTTACCGGCAAGTCTCTTTACTCGTTGCGTAATACATCATCTCGCAACTAAATCATTAGTCACTTTGCTTGCAAGCCTTCTTATGATGTGTATTACCGAGAGGGCCCAGAGATACCTCTCCGATACTCAGAGTGACAAATCCTAATCTCGATCTATGCCAACCGAACAAACACCTTCGGAGATACCTATAGAGCATCTTTATAATCACCCAGTTACGTTGTGAGGTTTGATAGCACACTAGGTATTCCTCCAGTATCCGGGAGTTGCATAATCTCATAGTCAAAGGAATATGTATATGACATGAAGAAAGCAATACCAATAAAACTAAACAATCAATATGCTAAGCTAACGGATGGGTCATGTCCATCACATCATTCTCCTAATGATGTGATCCCGTTCATCAAATGACAACACATGTCCATGGTTAGGAAACTTAACCATCTTTGATTAACGAGCTAGTCTAGTAGAGGCTTACTAGGGACACATTGTTTTGTCTATGTATCCACACATGTATCAAGTTTTCGGTTAATACAATTCTAGCATGAATAATAAACATTTATCATGATATAGGGAAATATAAAATGACAACTTTATTATTGCCTCTAGGGCATATTTCCTTCAGCTGCGGTCGCACTCTCGCAGGAGTGGGCCGTCGATGTTGCCCTCATGATGCGGGTCCACGTCCCCATTTTTTTACCGGCGACGATTGAACAGTAAAATGATATTTGCGAAGCGGGCTAGTGTGCTTGACACGCCGGCTGTGGATTGTAGTCGACGAACCTTCTCGCGTAAGCCATATACTACTCCGACGGTGCTCCATGATATTTTGTACTGCATCTCACACGGTTGGTTATAATAAACTGTGTGTGATCTACTTGATTTTTCATCTTGATTTGAAATACATAATGGGTTCACAGTGGCAAAGGAGGGTGTTTGAATTGCTAGAACTTTTATCTACACCGAACATGCAACTATAGGAGTGTCGTCAATTTTTTTGGAATTATTCAGGGTTCGTTTGGACATTTTTATATGTCAACTGAGTTTTCTAGGCATTTAAGGTGCATAATTCAAAATTAAACTACATGGACATGCTTCGATGCACCAAAATGGGTTGTAAAATCATATATGTGTCCATGGGTGGATGCTTATGTCCCATGTAAGAAATGGGAATGAATTTCAAACACCTCAGCACTGTGGCTCACCAGCAAACGTTGAGATCGATACTTGGTCTTGAAATTGTAGTAAATCCAAATTAAAACTCGTGTAAAATTCATGAAACTTGGCATGCTATCATGGAATGGCACCAACATGCTGTGGTAAATTTTTTGTACCATTTGGAGTAGGTTTTGGTATAAGCTTCTCACAAACCAGAGCTTCTCACAAGAAGCCTCATGGTTCCGGTAGGAACATGTCACATTTGTGGACGAAACGATATTCGTTGCCTCTTCTCGCTTTCAATTTTTTTCTAGTGTCAACATAGAACAACAGGAGTGTCGTGTTAAATTTTGGAATTTTTGGGGTTCGTTTGGACATTTTTATACATTAACTGAGTTTTCTAGGCATTTTATGTGCATAATTCAAATTTGAACTACAAGAACATGCTCCAGTGCAGAAAAATGGGTTGAAGAATCAAATGTGTGTCCTTGGGTGCATGCTTAGGTCCCATGCAAGAAATGAGAATGAATTTCCAAAACCTCAGCACCGTCGCTCGGTTGCAAACATTGTGATACATGGTTTTTAAATTCTAGTAAATCCAAAACTCATCTGAAATTCATGAAACTTGGCATGCTATCATGGAACAACACCAATATGCTATGGTAAAAAAATTGTCCCATTTGGGCAGGTTTTGGTATAAGCTTCTCACAAACTAGAGCTTCTCACAAGAAGCCTCATGGTTCCGGTAGGGAACGTGTTACATTTGTGGACAAAACGATATTCGTTGCTTCTTCTTGCTTTCAATTTTTTTCTAGTGGCAACATAGACCAACAGGAATGTCGTGTTAAAATTTGGAATGTTTCGGGGTTCGTTTGGACATTTTTATACATTAACTGAGTTTTCTAGGCATTTATGTGCATAATTCAAATTTGAACTACAAGCACATGCTCCAGTGCATAAAAATGAGTTGAAAATCAAATGTATGTCCTTGGTTGCATGCTTAGGTCCCATGCAAGAAATGGGAATGAATTTTGAACACCTCGGCACCGTCGCTCGGCCGCAAACATTGAGATAGATGGTTTTTAAATTCTAGTAAATCCAAAACTCAATTGAAATTCATGAAACTTGGCATGCTATCATGGAACGGCGTCAACATGATGTGGTATTTTTTTTCCTATTTGGGGCAGGTTTGGGTATAAACTTCTCACAAACCAAGGCTTCTCACAACAAGCCTCATGGTTCCGGTAGGGAACATGTCACCTTCATGGACGAAACAATGTTCGTTGCCTCTTCGTGCTTCCAATTTTGTTTCTAGTGGCAACATAGACCAATAGGAGTGCCGTGTTAAAAATTGGATTTTCTGGGTTCGTTTGGACATTTTTATATATTAACTGAGTTTTCTAGGCATTTATGTGCATAATTCAAATTTGAACTACATGCACATGCTCCAGTGCAGAAAAATGGGTTGAAAAATCAAATGTGTGTCCTTGGGTGCATGCTTAGGTCCCATGCAAGAAATGAGAATGAATGTCAAACACCTCGGCACCGTTGCTTGCCGGCAAACATTGAGATACTTTGTTTTTAAATTCTAGTAAATCCAAAACTCGTCTAAAATTCATGAAACTTGGCATGCTATCGTCGAATGACACCAACATGCTTTGGTAACAAATTTGTCCCATTTGGGGCAGGTTTTGGTATACGCTCCTCACAAACCAGAGTTTCTCGCAAGAAGCCTCGTGGTTCCGGTAGGGAACGTGTGTCACCTTTTTGGACGAAACGACATTCGTTGCCTTTTCTCTCCTTGATTTTTTTCTAGATACAACATAGACCAACATGTGTGTTATGTTAAAATTTGGATTCTTTTGGGGTTTGTTTGGACATTTTTATACATTAACCGAGTTTTCTAGGCATTTTATATGCATAATTCAAATTTGAACTACATGCACATGCTCCAGTGTAGCAAATTCAGTTCAAAAAACATATGTGTGTCCTTGCGTGCATGTTTAGGTCCCATGCAAGAAATGGGAATGAACTTCAAATACCTCGGCATCATGGCTCAGCCGCAAACATTGAGATACTTGGTTTTAAAATTCTAGTAAATCCAAAACTCATCAGAAATTCAAGAAACTTGGCATGCTATCATGGAATGGCACCAACATGTTGTGGTATTTTTCATGTCCAATTTGAGAGAAGGCCCACGAATTAACAGCCAACAAAGGCATTTTGAAACAAATAGCTGCCAAGTTATCATCTCAAATGTTTGTATGTTCTAAATCATGGGTGTTCTGCTAACCATTCACATGCCGTCACACGTCACACTTTTAATGGCTAGCTAGGAGGTGCCACGTGGACAACTGCTTGAGTAGACGGGAGGCGTGCAAGCAGTCCTCCAATGCCCAGGCTCACCGGGAAGCATGCGAGTTGTACGCTGCGTAGGCTCACTAGGAAGCGAGCCCTTTGACTTCCATGGCCGCCTGCCTCGCTCCCAACCTCTCCATTAATGGCGCCCGAGCCGCTGCTTAATATGGGTGGCATTACTCTTCGCCTCCCATTCCCTCCCGCAGACCTCCACCAATGCCATGGCGCGGAAGGATCATCTGTCACTAATCTTCCAGTTTGGTGAAGTCAACTCTGAGCCTGACGAGATAGAAAATAAGGAGGAATGGGGCCTCATGGACATGGCCCTGAATGAGCTGGCTGTTGTGGATGCTGCCCCCGTGCCCGTCCTAGCTCCCATCCCCGCGCCCACACCAGCGACCATCCCCGAAGCATTGACAGGCTGGTCGTTGAGCACTATCGCAACACTACAAGCCGCAGGCGTTAGCGAGGTCCCCCGGACCTGCGCGAGGTCGTGTACGTGCCAGCGCCAATGCCCCTGCACCCACCGCGGCGCCGGTCCCTGTGTGTTTGCCTGCACCTGTGCCACCCGTGCCTGTGTGCGCGCCCCCCCTTAGCATCATGGGATGCCACCGTCGACCGCTACCTCGCAGCGACGTAAGTTGCCATCTCCGCGCCCTGCCCATCGATCGCGCGACGACAGGGTCTTTGATTTCCAAGTGAAGAAAATTCTGTGCTGGCTTGAAGACTTCAACAACAGCGTCCCGAAAGACGACAACGACAATGCCGACGTGGCACGTCGCCTCCGCCGCCTCCGCCGCCGCTGCAATTAGTTTTTTTTGAATTTAATAATGTATCTCGATCGTATGAATATAAAGTCACAGTGTGACTGAATGAAACCTATGGTTTGAACAAACTTGTGTTTTTCTCTCTGAATGTACAGACTTATCAAACAATTTAAAAAACATCTATGGTTTTTAAATTTAAAAAACTCATCGTGAACGTTTTAGATAGAACACCCCTATGCAAACCGAGAGCTTCCCCAGTAAGGCAAGGGAAAAATGTGATGCGCAGGATTTGTGCATCTCTTCATCCCAAACATTTTAGATAGAACACCCGTATGCAAAGCAAGAGCTATGGTCCTTCCTAGTAAGCCAAGGGAAATTTGCCATGCAGGATTTGTGTATCTCTTCATCGCAAACAGTTCAGATTGAACACAGTATGCAAAGTGAGAGCTATGGTTCCTTCGCCACTAAGCCAAGAGAAAATTTGGCTCGCTGGATTTCTACATCCCTTCAATGCAAACAATTTTTTCTGATGACCCGTATGCAACCACGTACAGATAATTTGGTAAGATTTGCATCTGTCATATTGGGTATATTGCCATTTATCAAACTGGAAAGATTGGCATTTGTCAATCTAGTAACATTGCCTTTTGTCAACCTTGTGACACTGCCATTTTGTCAAAATTTGCAGCTAAAAATCACTAGCACTATCTAATTTTACAACTAAAATTCAGTAAGCATAGATTTCATTCATAGATTAAGTAGTCATTCTTTATACAAACAGTTCAACTCAACAGCTGAACCGACCAAACTTTTTCCAATTGTTGCCAACCACGTACTGAAATAGCTAGTTCAACTATATGTACTAGCTAATTTTAAGTATGTAGTACAGTTCAACCATATCTATTGTCAGATGAACTAAACAAAATAGCCCCTAAATACTCCTAATATGGAGGGGCTTTGTACTACTTCCAGCAGCCTCTCCTCTGCCGAGCGTGCTCAGTAAGAGGCAGAGGAGGAGGAGCCTACCAACGAGCTGGACAACTGGAATCCGGTGCCTGCCGTTGCTGCACCTTTAGCGACGCTCACCTCGAACGCCCTCTGCCGCTCCAGACGACCCCTCTCAAAGCAGCGGGATTCCTCGTAGATCTCCTCATTCCGCGCCTCTATGGTGGCATGTGCTGCGACCACGACGGCAGTAAGACTCTTTGCGTGCTCGACCAGGTGCTCCTCCGCCTCCCGCAGGAACTCGATGTAGCACGCAAGGTCGCTGATGCACATGTGGGGCTCCACCTCCACCTCCCGCCTTCGGGCAGGCGGTGGCGGAGCAGGTGATGACCCCGACGGTCGATGGTGGGGTGGCGGCCACGGTAGCCTACAGTGGGGTGGCGGCCATGACGGCCACCTCCCGCCTTTGAGCCGCGGTGGTGGAGCGGGCGATGGCCCTGGCTTTCGACGGTGGTGTGGCGGCCACGGCGGCAGACGGTGGGGTAACGGCAACGGCAGCTGGCAACAGCTGCCGACGGGCAGCGGCGGGTGGAGCATGTGGTGGGTGTTGTGCACACACCCAACAGGGACGCCATGCACACTACACTATGTCGGGGACTGCGCCGCCGCCGCGGTGTAGCCTCCCAGCTGGAGCTGTCCTCTGATGACGGCGGAGTGGCTGAGCGACGACGATGGACCTGTGCCATTGGCGATTGTGGGAGAAGCAGACAAGATAAGCTACAGGGAGGGAGGGGAAAATGCAACGCAGCACTCGCCGGCCGTGAGGGTTTATATTGTAGGCCGGTAAGCATTGGGATTTTGGGGGATTTCACCTAGTCGAGTGGGAAGCTTGCGCGGCTATGCGCGGGAACCTGCGTGGTTGCGCGGGAACAGGCTCACCGACAAATCATTGGCGCCACTTCGAGCCACCGTTTGGCCAAATGAACGCCTGCACAGTGCTCAAGCTTGCGCTCGAAGCCGTCTGTGGCTGCGGGGTGACAAGATGTGCGAGAGGAGAACGAAATGACACGTACACATACGGTTAATAAAAACATTTGCGATTTAATTACCTACTACCTCCGTCCTGGTTTATATGTCCTCTTTGTATCATTGTGCCAAATTTTGACTAGAGATGTAACTAATAAAATATGAATGCATGTCATAAAAGATTATATCGTTGGATTCGTATTTGAACATATTTTCTAGTTATATTATTTTTTACAACATGCATTAACTTTTTTAGTTAAATTTAAGGTCAAATTTTGGCACAGAATATAAAGGGGGCTAATAAACCAGGACGGACGTAGTAGCACACGGCCGCTCTCTACGCAGCGTCGCGAACGATTGTTCGACCATCGTGTGATGTTGAACATGGCGTAGTTTCACATCATGCCGCTGGCTCGCAACTGCCAGCCGGCTTGTAGACGACCGTTTCCTGCGTGTTCAACTGCTCTATGTGTGTGGTTGCTCGTGATTGAGGCGGCCGCGACGCGCCTTGCTAGCGTCCCGCCGCGCGCGCTTTGCTCTCGCGTCCCTCTGTGCGCTCCGCCTGCGTCCCTCCGTAGGCGCTGCCAGTGTTTGGGGCCGGCGCATGATCATGTAAATTCGTGCTGCCATTATGCATGAAGTTGCGCCGGGCGCGGCGCCATGATGCAGTTACCCGCTGCAAAAACTACCATGCAGACGTGCTGAGAATCCAGGCCGCCCAACCCCCATTTATTCCCATGGCCATTTACCTTAATCTCTCGCACCACACGACACAATAAGCACACCCACGACGTCACATACAAAGAGGATATCCAGCGGCTCCAATGGTGCTCCTAGTGGCTGATGACGACAACGGGCGGTAGTTCACCACGCATCACGTAGTGGACACCCACATGAGGGGGAAAGACCTCTCGGTGGTGTACACGAATGAGCCGGTCTCGGTGGAGAGCTCCATCCAAACTATGGAGCAGTGGCTTGCCGAGGACAAGTACCAAGTGGTCGGCTTCGACCTTGAGTTCACCGGCGGTCGTGACGGACATGATCATAAGGTTGCAATCGCCCAGTTGTGTGTGCGCCATGGCGTCCTCGTATACTACTACCACCTGGCCACAAGGCCTTGTGAGTGTTTTGCCAGGTTTATCAACAACCTCAACTACAATTTCGCTATGGTGGACACCACCAATGATCTAAAAGCGCTCGAGGTTTCGGGCTTGGCCTGCCAGAATCTTTGTCAACATCCGTGACCACTACAAGGTCTAGGGCAGCATCAAGAACAATCAGAACTCCCTGGTTGACCTCACCTCGGCCATCATCGAACCCTACTACATGAAGACGAAGGATGAGAGCAAGAAGGATAGGATCGCCTGACACAGTGTTTGGGAGCAGAGACTGGATCTTGCTGGGGCCCTTGGTCACCAGGCTTCCTTCCTTTGATTTGTTGCTGATCTTTGACTTCTTGGTTTTGGTGGTGAGCTTCTCCTCTGCAGTGTCCTAGGTATTGACCTTGCAAAAAAAAGTTTTTAGGTTTTTAACAACTTCGATGGGAAGGGGGAAGGAAATGAATGGCATGCTAAGCATCCTTTATCCTTGCAGACAGTTTTCTTAAACCCCTTATGAATCTGTTGTAGTCTACAGCTTCTCCTTACCTCTGTCTCCACCAATGGCTCTTTTTCCTCCTCTTCCTGTTCTGGTGTAGTGCTTAAGTGGAAGAGGCAGACACCTCAAGGGACCCCCCCTTGGATGAAGGAGTGTTTTCCAGGTCATGTGATTTTTCCAACATACATGATAGAGTGTGATTTACACGACAAGATTCTGGTATTGCAAAGGGCAGTAAAATATCATTATCCTTGTTTTGAGTAATGATCTCCCATACTTTAGATTTAATGAGCTATTTAGCACAATCAAACTTATCTGGAGATAGTAGTGTAACAGAAAGAAAATTTATCCTGTCCACTGTGATACGTCTCCGTCATATCTATAATTTTTTATTGTTCCATGCCAATATTATACAACTTTTATACACTTTTGGCAACATTCTATATTATTTTTTGGGACTAACCTATTAATCCAGTGCCCAGTGCCAGTTCCTGTTTGTTGCATGTTTTTTGTTTCACAGAATATCCATATCAAATGAAGTCCAAACGCGATAAAAATTTACGGAGAATTATTTTGGAATATATGTGATTTTTGGGAGCTGGAATCAACGCAAATGGAGGCCCACGGCCTCCACTACCCACCATGGCGCGCCTGGCCCCCTTGGTGTGCGGTGGTGCCTTGTGGGCACCCCGTAAGTCAGTTGGGGCTCTTCTTCGGGCGCAAGAAAGATAATTTATGGAAAAAATTATGTAAAAATTTCAGCACAATCGGAGTTATGGATCTCCGGGAATTTAAGAAACGGTGAAGGGTCAGAAAACAGGAACGCGAAACAGAAGAGAACAGAGAGATAGATCCAATCTAGGATGGGTTCCCGCCCCTCCGCCGCCATGGAGGCCATGGACCAGAGGGGAAACCCTCATCCCATCTAGGGGGAAGCCAAGGAAGAAGATGGAGGGGGGCTCTCTCCCCCTCTCTCCCGGTGGCGCCGGAGTGCCGCCGGGGCTAGGATCGTGACGGCGATCTACACCAACAATCTTGCCACCATCAACACCAACTTTCTCTCCCTCTATGCAGCGGTGTAACCTCTCTATTCCCGCTACAATTCTCTACTTAAACATGGTGCTCAACACTATATATTATTATCCAATGATATGTGGTTATACTATGATGTTTGAGTAGTTGTGTTTTATCCTATGGGTTGATTGATGATCGTGGTTGGTTTGAGTTGTATATTTTATTTTGGTGCTGTCCTATGGTGCCCCCAGTGTCGTGCAAACGTGAGGGATCCCCGCTGTAGGGTGTTGCAATGCGTTCATGATTCGTTTATGGTGGGTGGCGTGAGTGACAGAAGCACGTACCTGAATAGGTGGGTTGTTGCTTATGGGATAAAGATGACTTGATACTTAATGCTATGGTTGGGTTTTACCTTAATGATCTTTGATAGTTGTGGATGCTTGCTAGAGTTCCAATCATAAGTACATATGATCCAAGTAGAGAAAGTATGTTAGCTCATGCCTCTCCCTCATATAAAATTGCAATAATGATCACCGGTCTAGTTATCGATCACCTAGGGACAAATAACTTTCTTGTGTGACAAAAGCTATCTACTTTTATTATCTTGCAATTTATTCATAGTTTTATTCTCGCAAAGTACTTCTAGTTTTATTCTTGTTCTAGGTAAAGCAAACTCTAAGTGTGCGTAGAGTTGTATCGGTGCTCGATAGAACTTGAGGGAATATTTGTTCTACCTTTAGCTCCCCGTTGGGTTTGACACTCTTATTTATTGAAAAAGGCTACAGATGATCCCCTATACTTGTGGGTTATCAAGACCTTTTTCTGGCGCCGTTGCCGGGGAGCAATAGCGTTGGGTGAATATTCTTGTGTGTGCTTGTTTGCTTTATCACCAAGTAGACTTTATTTTCTGTTCTAAGTTGTTCTCTATATGTAGTTATGGATATGGAACACGAAACACCAAAAAATTAGTTGTACTTGCTAATCATGGAGATGGGGAACCTCCTAAAACCCTCGATGCTCGTTATGTGAAAAATATTAAACACTACTTTGATAATCCTGAGAAAACCCCGTTCAACTTGATAATGGGAGACACGTTGGATCAACGTGAATACTTTAGGGATTATCGCTTGACTCAAAAAGGGAAACTGTTATGGGATTAAATTCATATGTTGCATTGGTATGCTCTGGATCTATGCTTGAGATATGATTATACTTGTTGCTCTAGGATGAAGGCTCCACACCTTCCCTTTTCATGCAAATTTAACGCTAGTGAAACCTTAGCTTCTTATGCTAATGGTAGATATGATTACTATGATGTAGAATGAATAGAACAATTTGTTGCTTTTAAGGGTGCTTATGAAATTGAATCTCTATTTGAAAAGTATGAAGATTATGATGATGGTGTTTACAGACCTGAAATTTTTGCTATACTTAAATATTGCTATGAGAATTATGAATATAATGCCGATATTAATGAGTTTATTGAGAAAGTCTCCGCTGTCCAAGAAGAGACTAATATTTTGCAGGAATCTATGCCCCCCCCCCCCCCCCCCCCCCCCCCCCCCCCCCCCCCCCCCCCCCCCCCCCCCCCCCCCCCCCCCCCCCCCCCCCCCCCCCCCCCCCCCCCCCCCCCCCCCCCCCCCCCCCCCCCCCCCCCCCCCCCCCCCCCCCCCCCCCCCCCCCCCCCCCCCCCCCCCCCCCCCCCCCCCCCCCCCCCCCCCCCCCCCCCCCCCCCCCCCCCCCCCCCCCCCCCCCCCCCCCCCCCCCCCCCCCCCCCCCCCCCCCCCCCCCCCCCCCCCCCCCCCCCCCCCCCCCCCCCCCCCCCCCCCCCCCCCCCCCCCCCCCCCCCCCCCCCCCCCCCCCCCCCCCCCCCCCCCCCCCCCCCCCCCCCCCCCCCCCCCCCCCCCCCCCCCCCCCCCCCCCCCCCCCCCCCCCCCCCCCCCCCCCCCCCCCCCCCCCCCCCCCCCCCCCCCCCCCCCCCCCCCCCCCCCCCCCCCCCCCCCCCCCCCCCCCCCCCCCCCCCCCCCCCCCCCCCCCCCCCCCCCCCCCCCCCCCCCCCCCCCCCCCCCCCCCCCCCCCCCCCCCCCCCCCCCCCCCCCCCCCCCCCCCCCCCCCCCCCCCCCCCCCCCCCCCCCCCCCCCCCCCCCCCCCCCCCCCCCCCCCCCCCCCCCCCCCCCCCCCCCCCCCCCCCCCCCCCCCCCCCCCCCCCCCCCCCCCCCCCCCCCCCCCCCCCCCCCCCCCCCCCCCCCCCCCCCCCCCCCCCCCCCCCCCCCCCCCCCCCCCCCCCCCCCCCCCCCCCCCCCCCCCCCCCCCCCCCCCCCCCCCCCCCCCCCCCCCCCCCCCCCCCCCCCCCCCCCCCCCCCCCCCCCCCCCCCCCCCCCCCCCCCCCCCCCCCCCCCCCCCCCCCCCCCCCCCCCCCCCCCCCCCCCCCCCCCCCCCCCCCCCCCCCCCCCCCCCCCCCCCCCCCCCCCCCCCCCCCCCCCCCCCCCCCCCCCCCCCCCCCCCCCCCCCCCCCCCCCCCCCCCCCCCCCCCCCCCCCCCCCCCCCCCCCCCCCCCCCCCCCCCCCCCCCCCCCCCCCCCCCCCCCCCCCCCCCCCCCCCCCCCCCCCCCCCCCCCCCCCCCCCCCCCCCCCCCCCCCCCCCCCCCCCCCCCCCCCCCCCCCCCCCCCCCCCCCCCCCCCCCCCCCCCCCCCCCCCCCCCCCCCCCCCCCCCCCCCCCCCCCCCCCCCCCCCCCCCCCCCCCCCCCCCCCCCCCCCCCCCCCCCCCCCCCCCCCCCCCCCCCCCCCCCCCCCCCCCCCCCCCCCCCCCCCCCCCCCCCCCCCCCCCCCCCCCCCCCCCCCCCCCCCCCCCCCCCCCCCCCCCCCCCCCCCCCCCCCCCCCCCCCCCCCCCCCCCCCCCCCCCCCCCCCCCCCCCCCCCCCCCCCCCCCCCCCCCAGTCCTTGGTTGATTTATAGAATGCTCTTTGCACTTCACTTATATCTTTTGAGTATGGCTTTATAGAATGCTTCATGTGCTTCACTTATATCATTTGAAGTTTGAATTGCCTGTTTCTCTTCACATGGAAAACCGTTATTTGTAGAATGCTCTTTTGCTTCACTTATATTTGTTATAGCATGGTCTTTTGTAGAAAGAATTAAACTCTCTTGCTTCACTTATATCTATTTAGAGAGTCAATAGGAATTGGTCATTCACATGGTTAGTCATAAAATCCTACATAAAACTTGTGGATCACTGAATATGATATGTTTGATTCCTTGCAATAGTTTTGTGATATAGAGATGGAATATGTGGGAGGTACTAGTAAATGGTTGTGGTTAGTAAGAATATTGGTGTTAAGGTTTGTGATTCCCGAAGCATGCACGCATAGTCTCTCGTTATGCTATGAAGTTGGAGCATGATTTATTATTGATTGTCTTCCTTTGCATAGAGGTCGGGGGGCGCGCGATGGTTAACTCCTACCAACCTCCCCCCTAGGGGCGTAGTAGTACTTTGCTTCGAGGGCTAATAAACTTTTGAAATAAGTATGTGAGTTTTTTATGACTAATGTGAGTCCATGGATTATACACACTCTTACCTTTCCGCAATTTGCTAGCCTCTTCGGTACCATGCATTGCCCTTTCTCACCTCGAGAGTCGGCACGAACTTCGCCGGTGCATCCAAACCCCGTGATATGATACGCTTTATCACACATAAGCCTTATTATATCTTCCTCAAAACAGCCACCATACCTACCTATTATGGCATTTCCATAGCCACTCCGAGATATATTGGCATTCAACTTCCACCGATCTGTTTTTATGACTTGAGCATTCATTGTCATATTGCTTTGCATGATCGTAAGATAGCTAGCATGATGTTTCCATGGCTTGTCCATTTTTTGATATCTTTGCTACGCTAGATCATTGCACATCCTGGTACACCGCCAGAGGCATTCATATAGAGTCATACTTTGTTATAGGTATCGAGTTGTAATATTGAGTTGTAAGTAAATAGAAGTGTGATGATCATCATTATTTATTATTAGAGCATGTCCCAGTGAGGAAATGATGATGGAGACTATGATTCCCCCACAAGTCAGGATGCGACTTCAGACAAAAAGGAAAAAAAGAAGAAATAAAGGGAAAAAGTGAGGCAAAAAAGAGCCCAAGAAAAAAAACAAAAAAAAGAAGAAAAAAGAAAATAAAGAAATGAGAGAAAAAGAGAGAAGGGTCATGCATATTCCACACTTGTGCTTTAGAGTAGCACCATGTTTTCATATAGAGAGTCTCCTATGTTGTCACTTTCATATACTAGTGGGAATTTTTCATTATAGAGTTTGATGCACACCCACTTAGTTTCAGTCCGAGCTTTCATACACTTATAGCTCTTAGTGCATCCGTTGCATGGAAATGCCTACTCCTCGCATTGATATCAATTGATGGGCATCTCCATAGCGCGTTGATTAGCCGCATCGATGTGAGACTATCTTCTTTTTTGTCTTCTCCAAATTAATCTCTACCACCGTATTCTATTCCACCCATAGTGCTATATCCATGGCTTGCGCTCATGTATTGCGTGGGGGTTGAAAAAGCTGAAGCGCGTTAAAAAGTATGAACCAATTGCTTGGCTGACACCAGGGTAGTACATGATAAATACTTTGTGTTAAGAAGATGGAGCATGACAAGACTATATGATTTTGTAGGGATAGTGTTCTTTAGCATCGATATTTTGAAAGACGTGATTGTTTGTTGGGATGTCTGAGTATTAATGTCTTCATGTCAAACTATAGACTATTGCTTTGAATCACTCGTTTCTTAATATTCATGCCATGATTAGATATATGATCAAGATTATGCTAGGTACCATTCCACATCAAAAATTATCTTTTTTATCATTTACCTACTCGAGGACGAGCAGGTATTAAGCTTGGGGATGCTGATACGTCTCTGTCGTATCTATAATTTTTGATTGTTCCATGCCAATATTATACAACTTTTATACACTTTTGAAAATATTTTATATTATTTTTTGGGACTAACCTATTGATCCAGTGCCCAGTGCTAGTTCCTGTTTGTTGCATGTTTTTTGTTTCATAGAATATTTGAAAGCACAAGTGCTCCCTGGGTGATTTTGGTAATAATGACAACATATCTCTTGTTGGACTAATATCTTTATCTAGTATATTTCAGAAAGTTCAACAATGGCGTTGCATGGACAAGAGGATGTGGAACCCCTTCAAAATGCTAAGGACAAAGATTGGCAAAAGGCTCAAGACTCTTCATATTCATTTTAGTGGTCCAAGATCACATTGAATCCATAGGAAAGCCAATACTATTAAAAGGGGATGAGGTGTTACTTAATGGTCTTCTTGCTCAAAGTGCTTAGTGATATTGCTCCATAACCCTCAACCACTTTCTCATTTCCAAATATGTTCAAAACCCAATGTCAAACTCGGCCCCACTGATTTGATCTATCTGGCGCCACCAAGTTCTTTTGACATAGCCACAGCCAGAAACTCTAGACAATTCGGTCTCATCGATACGGATCTCTGTCTCACCGAGATGGCAATGCAAACTCTCTATTTCCCTTCGTAACATTTCGGTCTTACCAACGTGACTGTTCGGTCCCACCGAGTTTGCAGTGCAAACTCTCTGTTTCCCTTCGTAACGTTTCGGTCTCACCAAAATGAGCGATCGGTCCCACCGAGTTTGCTTGACAAATTCTCTGTTAACTCATTGCTGAAATCGGTCTCACCGAGTTCATGAAATCGGTCACACCAAGATGAGGTTTTGCCCTAGCCCTAGCACATCGGTCCCACTGAATTGATCATGTTAGTCCCACCGAGATTCCTAACGTTCACATTTTGAACTGAATCAGTCTCACCGAGTTCTTCTATTCGTTCTGACCGAGTTGGGTCAAATGTGTGTAACGGTTGGATTTTGTGTGGAGGCTATATATACCCCCACCCCCTTCTCTATTCAAGAGGGAGCCATCAGAACGTGCCTACATTTCCACTACTCATTTTCTGTGCTAGAACCACCTACTCATGTGTTGAGACCAAGACATTCCAATCCAACCACAAGAATCTTGATCTCTAGCCTTCCCCAAGAAATTGACAAGAATCTAGTCCAACTGAGGTGAAGGAGAGTACCTCGTCCGTTCAAGTGGAAGCCTCAACTTCACTACAAGGTGAACCACACGTTGACTTGGAGGCATCCACAAGTGGAACACATCAAGATGAAGGAAATGAGGAAGTACAACAAGATGAACCTCATCGACCTCCTTCTCCACCTCCACAAGAGAACAAGAACACCAACAACAATGAAGAAGGACAAGAGGAAGAACAAGACAATGAAGAGGATGTTCCACCCCGACCCAAACAAAAGCTCTCACGAGTTAGAGCAAGAGTCTCAAGAGATAATCCCGTTGAACAAATCTTTGATGATATTCAAACCGGGAGAATAACTCGCTCTAAAACTCGTTTGACTAACTTTTGTGAACATTACTCATTCATTTCTAGTATTGAACCTATGAAGGTTGAAGAAGCTCTTGATGATCCGGACTGGGTGAATGCTATGCATGAAGAACTACACAATTCGAGAGGAATCAAGTGTGGACATTGGTAGAAAAGCTGGACGACAACCAAAATGTCATTGGAACCAAGTGGGTGTTTCAGAATAAGCAAGATGAGGATGGACAAGTTGTACACAACAAGGCCCGTCTCGTCACCCAAGGCTACACTCAAGTTGAAGCAAACTAAGGAGGGAACTTTTGTTTCCCAAACGAAGTATACCAAGGACTTATTCAAGAAGTTCAACATGTAAGAAAGCAAAGGTATGAAAACACCCATGCCTACTAGTGGTCATCTTGAATTGACTAAGGATGGCAAACCGGTTGACCAAACGGTTTACCGCTCTATGATTGGATCATTGTTATATCTATGTGCCTCCCGTCCCGATATTATGCTAAGTGTGTGCATGATATCAAGCGGCCCCTAAAGAATGTCATCTTAAGGCTGTGAAAAGGATAGTGAGATACTTAATTCATACACCAAATTTTGGCATTTGGTATCCTAAGAGGTCTTCTTTTGATCTTGTTGGCTACTCCGATTCGGACTATGCCGGTGACAAGGTTGATAGAAAGTCCACTTCGGGCACTTGTCAATTTCTTGGTAGATCTCTTGTGTCTTGGTCCTCCAAGAAACAAAACTCGGTATCCTTATCCACCGCCGAAGTGGAATACATTGCCGCCGGATCATGTTGTGCTCAATTACTTTGCATGACCCAAACCCTTAAGGATAATGGGATATATGTGAAACAAGTTCTGTTGCTTTGTGATAATGTAAGTGTTATCAAGATTGCTCACAATCCCGTGCAACATTCTCGAACTAAGCATATTGAAGTTCGTCATCATTTCATTCGAGATCATGTTTCTAAAGGAGACATCAATCTTAAGCATGTTCGAACCGACAAGCAATTGGCAGATATATTCACCAAACCGCTTGATGAGAAAGTATTTTGCCGTTTGAGAGGTGAATTGAACATTATTGATGCCTCAAATTTGGAGTAGAAACTCCATTTGGATACATGCAAGGCATGAGCCTTTTTGACTAATCCTTGATACTTCTCTTATAATGATGATCATATGTCTTGGATCTATACTTGTACCCTTGCATGTTATCTAACCCTTGTAGGTACTTGGATGAGCCCAAATCTATGAGATTGCAAGTCACTCACATCTTGAGAAATCTCTACATCACCAAGTTTCTACTATATGGTTGTTGAATACAAGGAAGCATGAACCCACTCAACATATCCTTTGACAATTTCTATATATCAAATTTCATTTGGTATCAAGTTTCATGATTGTCATTTTAGATACACAAGTGCTCTTCCTTGCAAGGCTAACCCATGTAGGAAGATGAACTCAAACTATAAGTGGTGCTCCCAACTCTTGATGAACTACATCAACCTTGAGCATCCGACACAAGTTCGACTACATGATCAAGATCAGCACCACCACCCAAGGTATGTTATTCCATCTTAGAGAAGTTTTGACCCAAGTCATGAGTCAAAGCAACTCAACGAGATGTGAAAACATCAAAATGCTTAAATGAAAAATGGTAACCCCATTTCGAGCTTAAACGATGAGTATGACCTACGATCAAGTGTTATCACTTGACTCCTCAGTCAATACACTCTAACATAGGTGACTTTGTCACCGACCCCCTCTAGATGAAGTTCTCTAGTGTTTCTTTGCTTTATGTTTTGCTTGTGTTTCTTGCTTGTTTGTTCCCCTTTTCAAAAAAAACTTCATCTAGATTTATTTTCCTTTTGAATGCTTTTCTTTGTATTTTCTGCATCTAATTCATTGCAAATCCTTCAGTTAATTCCTTGCAAATCCTTGTGAGATTTCGATTGCCAAGTGAGCTGAGATGACAAAAATTTTCCTCTACCTTGAACTCGGACTCACCGATTCATGCCTATCGGCTTGACCGAACTACAAGGGTTACATATAGATAGTTCATTGGTACAACCGATGTGGACTAACCCGGTCTGACCGATATGCATCATCCCTGACACTGTCAACTCGGTGTCACCGATGAACACAGATCGGCGTTACCAATTTCACTGCCGAGAAAACTTTTTGCCATTACAAATGTCATTTCTTATCCAGCTCCACTCGATGATTCTTTTCCTCTACTCGCATCTTAAAGTACCTGCTGCTTTGTAGTGTGTCTCAAGGACCAGACCTGTTTGACTCATGCTCCAGAAGGTTCCTTCTTGGAAATTGATGTCAGAGTAGGAGAGAGAGCACATCAAAGCTTATCACATGGGAGAGATAGCACATCTTAGCTTCTCCAGATGCTTATTAACAATAGAGGAGAGAAGTCACATGTCTTTAAGAGGGGAAAGACATGTTAATGTATGGTTGTTTGTACCATTTCTTGCTCTGTTTCCTTTCTGCTCTGATTTTCTCTTACCCTACCTTCTCCCATTATCCAATATCAGATTCAGGGGGAGAAAGAGCTCATATCTAAGGGAAGAAAATCTTTGTAATTCATCGCATATCTTTAATCTTTGGGGACATGTCCATATCCAAATAGAGTACTAAGTACTCACTCATTACATGTCATCCCGGTCTTGGTAATCTTGTGGTTTCCTGAACTTTCTTTATTTAGAGTGTTCTTGTGGTATCTAACCTTGTTTTCTCAAGCTCATCTCTTCCAAAGCCAGCTCACGGCCACAAGGTAAGTATATGCATCACACTCATGTGCATGATGATCTCTTGCTGATGTACATATTGTTTGCAAGAAGGACTCATGAACATGAAGGTACACTTCCTGTATCTACATCATTTGCTTTGATGCATATAGCCAAGATACATGTAACTCATTGCTTGCTCAGACATGCTTATGCATTCACATGCTCTTACATACTATCTTTACATGATTGCATACATGTAGGGGGAGCCTATGCATGTTACATGTCTTTCCAAAGCTTTACTTTTTACTCTTCATATCTTTATCTAAAGCTTTGATGTATGTTGTCATCAATTACCAAAAAGGGGGAGATTGAAAGAACAAGTGCTCCCTGGGTGATTTTGGTAATTAATGACAACATATCTCTTGTTGGACTAATATCTTTATCTAGTATATTTCAGAAAGTTCAACAATCACTAGTGCGTGTCGGTCCTAAACAAACGGTTTTTAACCCCTTTTCGCGACGGCATTTGGAACCGTCGCCAAGTGAGTATGTGCGATAGGGTGTCCTTCCCACATGACCTAGAAATCGTCAGGGATAGGCCCTCCTGGGACCCAGGCTGGGGCCATGTGCGATCGGGCGAGGCATCGAAACCCAATCATTTTCGTAGGTATGTACATCCCACATGGTAATCCGAGAAAATCATTTCCGTAGGTATGTACATCCCACACGGTGAATCACAGAAAAACATTTCCGTAGGTATGTATATCACACCCAGTCAATCCAAGGAATACGTTTATGTTCTTATGTACATCCCACACAGTCAATTCAGGGAAAACGTTTCCGTTCGGATGTACATCCCACACAGTTTTATGTATACGCTCGTGTGTGAAAGGTGTAACTATCACACACGCTCTGCCTTGGTTAACTGTTTGCTTTCATTAACTACATCACACACGATTTGATGTAGAAAACTGTGTGGCATTGGGCTATCCATCACAAGCGCTTTTACTGCCAGAACCGTTTGCAAAGTTCCATGAGCGGCTGTTCTCTTTTATTTTTGCCTATAATTTATTATTCTAATTGGAAATTTTGAAATATGAAACGTGCAATTCAAATTCTCAGCACAATGCCCCCCCCCCCCCCCCCCCCCCCCCCCCCCCCCCCCCCCCCCCCCCCCCCCCCCCCCCCCCCCCCTGGCCCAGATGTCTATAAAAAGGTAGGGAAAGTAGCAAAAACGTGTTAGGCATGTTTACTAGAACATGCTTGCCTATAATTTATTATTCTAATTGGAAATTTTGAAATATGAAACGTGCAATTCAAATTCTCAGCACAATGGTTCAACAATGAATCCATAAATAAAATTACCAGTACAATATGTTCAGTAATTACAGGATTAGGCAACAATTAACTATGATGAACCACAGTATTTAAAGGCAGTAAAGGTGAAGAGACAAGTGTAAATCATTTTGACTGCCGACGGTGTTGAAGAAGCGGAATGCCCATAATGTGCCTTCCTGCATGCCATAGGCATGAACCACTTTTGTCCAACCCCTTGTGACGATCGCCCGCCCATCCTTCACCGCCTTCAGGAAGACTTCTAGAGCATTATCATGGTAGCATGAATTATATACTTTAACTTTAGTTGCCTCCACTCCGGTCATGTAGTTTGCAAGGTAATCATCAGTAAATAGCTTCGGAGACCACTGAAAAGAGAAAAATATCAGATATTGAGGTCTAAAAGAGTAACTTGTTGTGGGCAGGGGGAAAAGGCGACACATTACTTACCATCCTAAAATTCACTGTTGTCTTCGACAAAGTGTAAATAAAGAGCTTAATTCCAATCACCTGTTTCTTTCGCCTAACAATCTTTCTTAGTTTCCTCACTTGACGCTTGTTCATGAATATCTCATTGCCCCATACGCAAAAGGGATCAAAGCGTGGATCAGTACCGCTCATATATGTACCTACAAGCAACCAGTAAATGTTAGAAGCTAAACTGAGATTGCACAAATGATGTAAAATACAACTACCTATGTTCCTAAGTACAAGTATTTTTTTTGAGATTTCAATATGAACTACATACAGATGTATATAGAATTATAGATATAGTTTAGATTAGAATCTAGATTCACTCATTTTGCTCCTTATGTAGTCTATATTGGAATCTCTAAAAATACTTATATTTAGGAATAGATGGTGTATAAGACATGGGATGTAGCTAACCTCGACGGCAAACAACAACATCACCCATTGTAGCCCTGTGTAAGTACATGGAAAGCCAATGTTAACTACAACAGGGTTAACATCCACAAAAAATAGCAAATGGTAATAAAACGGCAGCATCTGTAGTGATATCTTCATTTTGAAAGATTAGCACGGTAGCAAAGGGACGGATTAAAAAAATGGATACAACTGTTAATTGCAACAGGCTTAACAACATCCTAATTCATGTTTTGTAAGTTTGTAGCCATTGAAATACAACTCTTTAAAAATGGATACAACTGTTAATTGCAACAGGCTTAATGGCCATTGAAACCGGTACTGATAAAATGCAATTGGCAGAGTTAAACATCACAGGGCAGGTGCTGCCAGAGCAGATAATGGCCCAGTTGTCTATAAAAAGGTAGGAGAAATAGCTCAAACGTGTTAGGCATGTTTACTAAAATATGCTTAATACATCGACAGTACAAAACATAGCCATTAATTGCAACTGGTATTGGTAAGATTGAACTGGTGGGTACATACTTGGTAAGTCCTGAGAGGTAGTTGCCCCCCCCCCCCCCCCCCCCCCCCCCCCCCCCCCCCCCCCCCCCCCCCCCCCCCCCCCCCCCCCCCCCCCCCCCCCCCCCCCCCCCCCCCCCCCCCCCCCCCCCCCCCCCCCCCCCCCCCCCCCCCCCCCCCCCCCCCCCCCCCCCCCCCCCCCCCCCCCCCCCCCCCCCCCCCCCCCCCCCCCCCCCCCCCCCCCCCCCCCCCCCCCCCCCCCCCCCCCCCCCCCCCCCCCCCCCCCCCCCCCCCCCCCCCCCCCCCCCCCCCCCCCCCCCCCCCCCCCCCCCCCCCCCCCCCCCCCCCCCCCCCCCCCCCCCCCCCCCCCCCCCCCCCCCCCCCCCCCCCCCCCCCCCCCCCCCCCCCCCCCCCCCCCCCCCCCCCCCCCCCCCCCCCCCCCCCCCCCCCCCCCCCCCCCCCCCCCCCCCCCCCCCCCCCCCCCCCCCCCCCCCCCCCCCCCCCCCCCCCCCCCCCCCCCCCCCCCCCCCCCCCCCCCCCCCCCCCCCCCCCCCCCAGGTGCTGCCAGAGCAGAGAATGGCCCAGATGTCTATAAAAAGGTAGGGAAAGTAGCAAAAACGTGTTAGGCATGTTTACTAGAACATGCTTAATACATCGACTGTACAAAACATAGCCATTAATTGCAACTGGTATTGGTAAGATTGAACTGGTGATTACATACTTGGTAAGTCCTGAGAGGTAGTTGCTGGGGCACTTCATCTTGGCCAGAGCTCGCCCAAAGTCAGCGACGGCGGAGGCGAGCTGTTCCTCCGGGTCGAAGCGTGGATCAGTGCCACTGACATGTGTACCTACAGGCAACCAGTAAATGGTAGAAGTTAAACTGCAATTGCACAAATTATGTGAAATACTGTAAGACATGGGATGCAGCTCACCTCGACGGCAAACAAAAGCATCGGCCATTATGACCCTGCGTAAGTACATGGACAGGCATGTTAAGTACAACAGGGTTAGCATCCACTAAAAATAGCAACTGGGCATCATCTCTAGTGATACCCTGAGTCATGTATTGTAAGTTTGTTGCTGGTATTGGTGAAATTGAGCTGGACACGGTAATATTTGAACATCACACAGTGTGCAGTATTGAAATAAACAAGGCACGAACATGCTTAATACATCAACCGTACAAATCATAGCCGTTGCAAGTGGTATTGGTAAGATTTAGCTGGTCAGATCTTACCTGTTAAGTCCTGGGGGGTAGTCGCTGGGGGACTTCATCTGGGCCAGAGCCTGCACCATGTCGGTGGTGGCGGCGGAGGCGAGGTCTTCCTCCGGGTCAACACGCACAGCGGCCATCGCGCCATGGACCGCCTTCAGCTCCTGGCGGGGGGGATTTGGAGGCATGAGGATGTTTCGCAGGCGCCATTTAAGCAATCAGGCCGGGGACGTGATAGAGATCGGTGGGTTACCTGACTGGATCCGAGCAGAACATAGATGTGGTTGAAGCTGTGGTTGCGGCGGCGGCGGTTTGAGATGCCGGTAGGGGGAGGCGTGAGGGAGGGGGGATACTAAGGGGAAGGGGATGTGGTTGGAGGAATAAATTCTGAAATCGCGCGCCTAATGAAAATTTCGGTGCGAAACTTGAAACTTGGGTGGGGGAAACACACAACGCAGACGAAGCACGTAAAATACTCGTGTGCGAGAAAAAAGAAAGTTGGCAGATCCCGTCTCCAAAAAAATGTACACGTGTACTTGATTTTTTTCGGTCAATGGTACGCCTGGTTTATTAGGAAATATCGCACAGGTAATTGACTTATGGGTCATTAACGTAAAAAAATGCAGACGGGTACGGCATAAAAACCGTGTGTTTTGTGATCTTCTAATGATTAACGCAAAAAAATGCACACGGGCACACATGCTAATCAACGCTCAAAGCCCTCAAAGGATGCTCTTACCGACATTGTACGTTAATACTACAAACTTAAAGTACTACTGGTAATTTTCTCTAATACTACAAACTTAAACTACTTCTCACATGCTGCCATCAGGGCATGCTGGCCAGACGCCGGCGTTCTCCTTCCCGGCCTTGTAGGCGGCAGCCCACCGTGCTTCGATCTCCGCCAAGCTCTCCTCACCACGGCGTGCGGCCCCCTTTTTTCTTGCGGCGACGGGACTCTCTTTTCTTGACTTCTTTCTGCCTTTTCCGCTCCTTCTGTGCGGCTTTGGCCGCCTCTAGATCCACCACCCATTCGGCCATGGCAGCCTCAAAGTCCGCCCATGTAACTGTCTGGCCGCCGGCGGCGATGAACTCGGCGCGGCGAGATGCCATCGCTTCCTTACCATGTGTGCGGTCGTAGGCGGCGAGGAACGCGGCGCGGCGGGATGCCATCGCTTCCTTACCAGTTACTGTGCGCCGCGGTGCCATGGACAACGCCTGGAGAGAGCTCTGGGATGGAGGGGCCGGGCAGCCGTACAGTGCGGTGGTATTCAAGAGCTCAACGACAGCAGAAATTTGGCTTCCCTTACAATTTTGCTCGTTCATTATCGCACACGGTTCATCTCACTCGCTTTCGGAAACAGTGTGCGCTGAGCCTATTGTGTGTTGCGTTATGATTGGCCGGAACCCCAGCCACGCGTATCGCATCCGTGCACCGTTGGATGCGCCATGATCGAACGGCAATCCACGTCCCTCACATCACACCCGTGCACCTGTAGCTGGATTGGATTTATTTGCGCTAAATGCCTAGAAAATGCACATAATCCCCTAAATATGGTAAATGAGCCTGGAAAAATGCCAAATTTCAACACGGTGATTTGCAGGGTGTATGTTCATCATAGAAAAAAACTACAGGGCAAAGAACGAAGAAAATTTGGATTCCCCTTCAATCTTGGGGATTTCCCTCTCGAAAGCATGGAACTTTCTCGATGATGGTTCGATTTATGAAGGGCGTGCATGACGACATAAGCCAAACCTTCTCAAATTTTTACCAGGACATGGTGAGGTCATACCATGGCACCATGCCAGGCGTCATGTTTTTTAAGCATTTATTTCATTTTTTTCTATAGTTGAAAACCCAACAAACAAACATTTGTGGTTGACTATTGCCACACATTTCATCGAAATATCTGTCCATTCCTTGTAAAAGGCATGAGAATTTACTAAATGACACGAGCATGGTTTTCTAGGCTATTCTTGTGGACCCTTTCATGCATCGATTGTTGAACTTGAATTATGCGCATTAATGCCTAGGAAATGCACATAATCCCCTAAATATGGCAAATAAACCCGAAAAAGTGCCAAATTTGAACACGGTGATTTGCAGGTTGTATGTTCATCGTAGAAAAAAACTAGTGGACAAAGGACAAAGGAAATTTGGACCCCCCTTCAATCTTGGTGATTTCCCCCTCGAAACCATGAAACTTCCTCGGTGATGGTTCGATTTATGAAAGGCGCGCATCACGACATAAGGAAAACATTCTCCATTTTTTACCAGGGCATGGTGAGGCCATACCATGGCACCACGCCAGGCGTCATGTTTTCCAACCATGTGTTTCATTTTTTGTATAGCTGTTAACCGAGTAAATGACCCGTTTATGGTTGACTATTGCCACACATTTCCTTGAAATATCTGCCCATTCCTTGTAAAAGGCATGAGAATGTACTAAATAACACGAGCATGGTTTTGCAGACCGTTCTTGTGCACCTTTTCATGCACCGATTGTTCGAATTTGAATTATGTCTATTAATGCCTAGAAAATGCACATAATCCCCTAAATATGGTAAATGAGCCCGGGAAAATGTCAAATTTGAACACGTTGCATTTGAGCGGTATGTTGATCGTTGGGAAAAAAAACTGAATGACAAACAAGGACGGAAATTTGGATTCCCCTTCAATCTTGGGGATTTTCCCTCTCGAAAGCATGGAACTTCCTCGATGATGGTTCGATTAATGAAGGGCGTGCATGACGACATAAGCCAAACCTTCTCAAATTTTTACCAGGGCATGGTGAGGTCATACCATGGCACCATGCCAGCCGTCATGTTTTTCAAGCATTTATTTCATTTTTTTTCTATAGTTGATAACCCAACAAACAAACATTTGTGGTTGACTATTGCCACACATTTCATCGAAATATCTATCCATTATTCCTTGTAAAAGGCATGAGAATTTACTAAATGGCACGAGCATGGTTTTCCAGGCCGTTCTTGTGGACCCTTTCATGCACCGATTGTTTGAACTTGAATTATGTGCATTAATGCCTAGGAAATGCACATAATTCCCTAAATATGGCAAATGAACCCGGAAAAGTGCCAAATTTGAACACGGTGATTTGCAGGTTGTATGTTCATCATAGAAAAAAACTCGTGTGTTGGGGATATGACTATTGGATATGACCCGCCCAGGAGGGGCCGGGTTATCCCAATGGCGGTTCATCTAGACAAAGCCCATGAGTATGTGAAGGTGGCGGTTAATGAAGTAGGCCTGTTAAGGGGCCCGAACCGAGAGGCGGCTTAAGGCCCATGAGTATAAACTGCCATGTATATGTAACTTGTATTATAAGGCATGTAAGATAAGTCACCGAGCCGGACACGTTTGTATGAGCCGGCTGGGACTCTGTAGGCCGCAGGGCGTCAACCCATGTATATAAGGGGACGACCCGACAGCGGCTTAGGGCAAGAAACAACAGATCGAAAGCCGGGCAAAGCGTATCCGCTCCCTGGTAATCGAAACCCTAGCAATACCACCTCAAACTGGATTAGGCTTTTACCTTCACCGCAAGGGGCCGAACCAGTATAAACTCCTCATGTCCTTTGTCCCGTTTAACCCCTTTAAGCTAACCTCGTCGCAATGGCTCCACTACTAAGTCCTTCCATGAGGACATCTGCCGTGACACTTCCACGACAGTTGGCGCCAACCGTGGGGCCCACGCATGGTGGTTTTGAGTTCTTGAAGGGCAACTTCAAAGGGATCAAGGGATACGCTGTGGGCCGGATGACCAAGAGTCATCGCGGCAAGCTCTACATCGACGATGCAGGCTGGGGCCCCGAGGCGGGCTCAATTGAGTACGGGTACCGGGTCCCCTTCGGCGGAATCCACGTCTTCATCGGCAAGATCGGCGAACCGGGCCCTATGCCGGACATCTGCACCGACATCATCGAGACGGCTCAGCGTGCACGACCAGCCCGAGTTCAACCCGCCGTGAAGCGTGCCTTTGTTGGATGTATCCACGGGGTTGAATTGGAAGGCTCTGTGTCTGGCGGTGAGACGGCCATCTACTCTGATGGTGAGTGGTCCACGGGTGAGATCAACTCAATGTATCAACTACAAGACGGACGGCTTGGGGGCTATTCTGATGGCGACAGTATTCCGGACCCCCATGAGCCGCCGAACAGAGTGGCGATCTTCATGGTTGGCACTCAGTCGGTTCTCGGTTTGACAGCCGCCGCGGCTATGACTTCCAGTGCAACGGCAGTTACGGCGGCAGGCGCTGGCGGGTCAGCACGCCCGCCAGCTGAAGTTTTGACGGATCTGCTGGAGGATCTGGCGACTCTGATGGGGGTGGACGTAACCCCAGAAAACCAGGAACAACATAAGGTGGATGTGGCTAAACTGCATGATGAGATAGCGCAAGCCAAAATAGAGCTGGCAGCGGAAAATGCTAGGATGGCTGCAGAACGGGCCATTTTAAATGCCCAAGCATAGTGGATTCAAGCAGATTCGTACCGGCTCATGGTGGATCAAAACGCTTCAAATGAAGTCTTGAGGAGAAAGCGCCAGAGTCGTCTGCCCTCAGTTCATGAGTCGAGGAATCTCTTCAACACACCCGGAGCGGGGGCCAGTAACCCGCCGATGATAAACCGGATGACTGAAGCGCCAGGGGGAGGAGCGCCGGTTCAGCCATGCGTGACAGGTTCTCCACATATGAATAACACCCCGCCTCAGCATGTGGTGACACCGCCGGGTCATTACTCCAACCCTTTAGACAATATGATTGCTGCAGCCACACGACTAGCGGCTCTGCCAGTCGAGGGTGAGACTCCAACGGCTGTTGAAACCCGAAGGGCTAGGGAGCTTCTTCAGACAGCTCTGGTGCAACAGCAGACTTATTCTTATAGTCATGACCGGATCCATTCGACCCCTCGTCCAAGCCGGAGCTATAGTAGACACATTGACTCGCCAGCAGTCACGAGTATGGAGAAGCGCCGTAACCAACCTCATGGACATGACCCGGCGCGCAACAGTGCTAATGCACAGGATTTGGTGGACCAGGGTAGAGCACGTCGGGAGGCCGAGCTGGCGGCTCAGCCGGCGGCTCACCAGCACGCGCCGGTTTAACGGCGGCTATACGAAACAAGCGTCTGCCTAAGGACTTCAAAGGCCCTCGTAAGGTGCCTAACTACACAGCGGACCAGCCACCTGAGGCTTGGGTGGGGAGTTATGAGATGGCTATGGAGATGCTAGATGTTAGTGAGGCTGCATACACTAAGTACTTCACCATGATGCTGGAGGGGACGGCTCGTACCTGGTTGAAGGGGCTGCCGGCTAACTCCATCGGATCATGGGCAGAGCTGAAGGCCCGGTTTATCCAATATTTCAAAGATACGTGTAAGTAGCCTATGTCGATTGTGGACTTGGTTTCTTGTGTTCAAGCTGAGGGCGAGTCAACGACCAGCTGGGTGCGCCGGGTCTCGACTATCATACATTCTTCAGATAACATCAACGTCGGCTCAGCGGTTCTAATGTTGGAGAAAAATTGCCGTTTCATTCCACTCAAGCAGAAACTTGGGCGGCTTAAGCATCATTGCAATGACATGGGGGAGCTTATGGCGGCTCTTGTCAAGTATGCCGACTCTGATGGTACCAAGGACCCTGACTCTGAGGATGAAACATCGGGAAAGGGAAAGAAGAGTAGTGGCATGAAGGGGCAGCAGTATAACCCTGCCAATCAGGGCGGTAACGGTAAGTGCAAGGCTGATGATTTTGTGGCTAACACCGGTGCGCGAAGTTATAACCAGTGTCATAAGGGAGGGCCGGTTCAAGGGACAAGGTTTGACCTTGAGGCAATATTGAATCAGCCATGTCCAAAACACGGAACAGATCAGAAGCCAGCTACACATCTGTGGAAGGACTGTAGTATAATGAGACACTTTAGGGAGTCTGTCCAGCACAACCGTGGCCCGAACGGCGGTTCAGGATCCGGCTCTCAGGGTCCGGGTCATGGAGGCGGCGGCTCAAATTCCGGGTTTCACGGCCAAGGCAATCAAGGTGGTTACAACCAGCAGAATAATCAGGGGAATCAGCAGCAACAGTCTGGTTATCAGAGCAACCCGAAGCAATTAAACAGTATGCAGTACCACGTCTTTACCACCAGCTTATGTAAGCAGGATCAGAAGCTTCATAAGAGGGCAGTGAATACTGTTGAGCCGGTGGTGCCACGTTACTTACGGTGGTCAGAGCAGCCTATTGTGTGGAGCCGTGAGGATCACCTGCCCCGGGTTGATAATCCGGGTCACCTGGCACTGGTGGTGGCGCCTTAGGTTGGAGGCTATAAGTTTACTAAGGTACTCATGGATGGAGGCAGCAGTATTAATATACTTTATTATGAAACCTTCCGCCGCATGGGGCTGACTGACAAAAATCTCAAGCCGTCGAACACCGTTTTTCATGGAGTGGTGCCTGGTAAGTCGGCGTATCCAGTGGGTAAGATATCTTTGGAGGTTTTTTTTAGGGTAAAGCAAAGCTTTATAAATTAACGGTGCACGGGCAAATCACCCGAAACACAAACAGCCACTGAGGGCGGGACAATAGAGTTCCAGCTAGCACTGTCATTTGGCGAGCAAAAACGACCAACTTTAGCTAATTCGTGTGCTGCAGTGTTTGCACTACGACGACATACACTAATGGAGTGTTGAAAGAACCACATTTTCAGCTGAATTTAGTATCTTCAATGATGGCCGCATAAGGAGATGAGTCCACCTTGGTGAAGTCAAGTGCTTCGGATAGGAGTTGTGAGTCTGTTTCGAAGATCACCCGAAGGGCACCAACCTCGGCAGCCATTGAGACAGCCTCAGACATGGCAGTAGCTTCTGCAGCAAAGGGGTTGGCAACATTCTCCTTCTGGCCCGCACGAGCCAACATTACTTCCCCGGCATCATCTCGGATCACTGCGCCCCGTGATACAAATGATTCGCCCGGAGTATAGGCTCCATCAAGGTTGATTTTTACCCTGTCCTGCTCCGGGGGCTGCCATTTGCAGTCTGGTTTTTGTTTGGGCTTCACACCAAAGAGTTGCATATACTCCTGTGTGTTGCTAAGAACACGCCGGACCACCTCAGTCACAGGGACTGGTAGCTCGCCCTCTCGTACCTTGTTCCTGTGGTTCCACCAGTGCCACCAGAGTGTGAGGATCTGTACTCTTGTTCGTTCATCTAACGTCCACAGGAAGTCCTGCATTACATGCACTAATGTGATTTGTTCGAGTTCCATTCTGATTCTTTCCAAACTCATAGCTCGCCAGGCTGTCTTGACCTCTTTGCATTTGACAAATAGATGTGCACTATCCTCATCTGCTAGGCCACACGGGAGACATTTTGTAGATTCAAGTTTAACTCCCCTTCGAACAAGATTTGTCCGCAGCGCAAGAGACTCATGTTTGATCCTCCATGTGAACATTTGGATCTTGCGCGGTGTTGGCAGCTTCCAAATCCTCTTCCAGGACATATCATCGCAACGTTCCAGGTTGCCGATCGCCGTGTTGCTGTTACCCGGGGCACCGCCGCGTCCTTGTTTCTCCAGTTGGACCTACAGTTTGTAGGTGTTCCGAACTGAATGTTGCCCTTTGCTGTCAAAGTGCCAAGCCGTGAAGTCATCAACACCCTCCCAGAGCGGGATCTATAGGATATGGCATGTGTCGTCCGGCCAGAACGATTCATTGACAAGTTCTTCGTCCCATGCACCTGTGATCGGGCTGATGAGATCGCTGACATGTGTTAGCAGGCTCTGTCCACGTGGGGTAATAACCTGCCGCGACCAAGCTCTAGGGATCCATGGATCGGTCCATATCTTCACCGTTGAGCCATCCCCTATTCTCCAGATGTACCCCTGTTTAACTAGGTCGAGGCCTTTCAGTATACTTCTCCAGGTGTAAGAGATCCCCTCCCTCGGCACCGCCTCAAGGATACTGCACTGCGGGAAGTAGCGAGCTTTCAGAATTCTGTAGCATAGGCTGTCAGGGTTTTGAAGGAGGCGCCATCCTTGTCTGGACAACATGTCGATGTTAAAACTGTGCATGTCACGAAAGCCCAACCCTCCCATTGCTTTTGGTCTCGTTAGAGTCTCCCAGCTTAGCCAGTGCATTGTATTCTCCTTGTCCTAATGGCTCCACCAAAACTTCCCTAATAACGTGTTCAACTCCTGGCAAAAGGTTTTCGTGAGATCGAAGCATGACATGGCAAAGGTCGGGATGGCCTGCCCCACGGCCTTTACCAGAGTTTCCTTTCCACTCTTTGCCAACAATCTTTCCTGCCAGCCATGGACACGGCCGCACAAGCACTTCTTGATATATGCAAACGTGCGTCTCTGGGATCGGCCAACATGTACAGGCAAGCCCAGGTAGCGATCATTCCATTCCTCGCTCATAATTTGCACCTCTGCCTTCACCTGATCTTTAGTATGTTCATCGGTGTTAGGGGAGAACATGATAGCAGACTTCTCCGTATTGATGCATTGACCAGAACAGTTCTCATAGAGTTCAAGGATGTCATGGAGAGCAGCGGCTTCCTCCTGCTTGGCCTTTAGCAAAATCACCGAGTCATCGGCAAACAAAAGGTGTGACACACTAGGCGCAGTTTGGCAGATTTTGACTCCACTGATTCGTCCATGTTCCTCGGCATCATTCAGCAATGCAGATAAGCCCTCGGCACAAATCACAAAGAGGTAGGGGGAAAGGGGGCTCCCCTGCCTCAATCCCCGGGTTGGCACAAATTGTTCCGTGAGAACTCCATTCACCTTGATCTGATAACGCACAGTTGTGACACACTTCATTATGAGAGTTACCCATCTCCTACGGAAGCCTAGCTTTATTAGCATTGCCTCAAGAAAGCTCCACTCGACGCGATCATATGCCTTGCTCATGTCCGCTTTTATCGCAGCAATACCATCCAGACCCCCTCTTTTTTTCCTCAAGTAATGTGTGACCTCATAAGCAATCAAAACATTGTCTGTGATAAGACACCCCGGAATGAAAGCACTTTGGTTTTCAGAGATGATGTCAGGTAGTCCAACTTTTAGTCAGTTTGCCAGCACCTTGGACACCAGTTTGTATAGGACGTTGCACAGACTTATAGGACGCAAATCCTTGATCCTGCTCGGGTCCTTGACTTTAGGTATAAGTACCACAAGAGTATCATTCCAGCCCTCCGGAATATCACCACCATTAAGCACTCCCAACACTTCTTCAACAATGTAGTCCCCCATAAAGTGCCAATGTCACTTGAACACTATAGACGGCATTCCATCCGGACCCGGCGCTTTTAGGTCCCCAATATGATCTAGTGCCGCCTTCACCTCCTCACGAGTAAAGGCAGCGTCCAGAACATTGAGCATTGCAGTGGTGACCCGCGGCTGCACCTTGTCAATAAGTTCATCGACCCGGTTGCCCGCAGTGGACGTGAATAGATCCTGAAAATAAGAGCAGACATAGTTAGTTAAATCCTCCTCCGCCACCACTGAACCATCCTCCCTCCTCGGCTCCTTGATCTTATTAGCCTTCTTCCTCACAGACGCCATCATATGGAAGAAGCGAGTGTTCCTATCCCCTTCCAAAAGCCACCACACATGAGCTCTTTGCTTCCACATAGTATTCTTCTTCTCCTCTAGTTCATCCACCAAGCACCTAAGGTTGGCTTCCTCCTCAATCTTTTCTTGGGACACCGTATCCTTCATACATCTCTCCAAGTCAGCTTTGGCCTTCTTTAGTCTTCCTTCCACTTTGCCAACTACCTCCTTGTCCCACTTCCTCATCTTCCTGGCTATCTCCTTCAGAGCATGCGCTACTCCACCCTCCCTGCTCGCCCAACTTCTCTCCCACGCCTCCCTGATCACCTCCTCACACCCATCTTCCTGCAACCATCTGGCCTCAAATCCCCCCCCCCCCCCCCCCCCCCCCCCCCCCCCCCCCCCCCCCCCCCCCCCCCCCCCCCCCCCCCCCCCCCCCCCCCCCCCCCCCCCCCCCCCCCCCCCCCCCCCCCCCCCCCCCCCCCCCCCCCCCCCCCCCCCCCCCCCCCCCCCCCCCCCCCCCCCCCCCCCCCCCCCCCCCCCCCCCCCCCCCCCCCCCCCCCCCCCCCCCCCCCCCCCCCCCCCCCCCCCCCCCCCCCCCCCCCCCCCCCCCCCCCCCCCCCCCCCCCCCCCCCCCCCCCCCCCCCCCCCCCCCCCCCCCCCCCCCCCCCCCCCCCCCCCCCCCCCCCCCCCCCCCCCCCCCCCCCCCCCCCCCCCCCCCCCCCCCCCCCCCCCCCCCCCCCCCCCCCCCCCCCCCCCCCCCCCCCCCCCCCCCCCCCCCCCCCCCCCCCCCCCCCCCCCCCCCCCCCCCCCCCCCCCCCCCCCCCCCCCCCCCCCCCCCCCCCCCCCCCCCCCCCCCCCCCCCCCCCCCCCCCCCCCCCCCCCCCCCCCCCCCCCCCCCCCCCCCCCCCCCCCCCCCCCCCCCCCCCCCCCCCCCCCCCCCCCCCCCCCCCCCCCCCCCCCCCCCCCCCCCCCCCCCCCCCCCCCCCCCCCCCCCCCCCCCCCCCCCCCCCCCCCCCCCCCCCCCCCCCCCCCCCCCCCCCCCCCCCCCCCCCCCCCCCCCCCCCCCCCCCCCCCCCCCCCCCCCCCCCCCCCCCCCCCCCCCCCCCCCCCCCCCCCCCCCCCCCCCCCCCCCCCCCCCCCCCCCCCCCCCCCCCCCCCCCCCCCCCCCCCCCCCCCCCCCCCCCCCCCCCCCCCCCCCCCCCCCCCCCCCCCCCCCCCCCCCCCCCCCCCCCCCCCCCCCCCCCCCCCCCCCCCCCCCCCCCCCCCCCCCCCCCCCCCCCCCCCCCCCCCCCCCCCCCCCCCCCCCCCCCCCCCCCCCCCCCCCCCCCCCCCCCCCCCCCCCCCCCCCCCCCCCCCCCCCCCCCCCCCCCCCCCCCCCCCCCCCCCCCCCCCCCCCCCCCCCCCCCCCCCCCCCCCCCCCCCCCCCCCCCCCCCCCCCCCCCCCCCCCCCCCCCCCCCCCCCCCCCCCCCCCCCCCCCCCCCCCCCCCCCCCCCCCCCCCCCCCCCCCCCCCCCCCCCCCCCCCCCCCCCCCCCCCCCCCCCCCCCCCCCCCCCCCCCCCCCCCCCCCCCCCCCCCCCCCCCCCCCCCCCCCCCCCCCCCCCCCCCCCCCCCCCCCCCCCCCCCCCCCCCCCCCCCCCCCCCCCCCCCCCCCCCCCCCCCCCCCCCCCCCCCCCCCCCCCCCCCCCCCCCCCCCCCCCCCCCCCCCCCCCCCCCCCCCCCCCCCCCCCCCCCCCCCCCCCCCCCCCCCCCCCCCCCCCCCCCCCCCCCCCCCCCCCCCCCCCCCCCCCCCCCCCCCCCCCCCCCCCCCCCCCCCCCCCCCCCCCCCCCCCCCCCCCCCCCCCCCCCCCCCCCCCCCCCCCCCCCCCCCCCCCCCCCCCCCCCCCCCCCCCCCCCCCCCCCCCCCCCCCCCCCCCCCCCCCCCCCCCCCCCCCCCCCCCCCCCCCCCCCCCCCCCCCCCCCCCCCCCCCCCCCCCCCCCCCCCCCCCCCCCCCCCCCCCCCCCCCCCCCCCCCCCCCCCCCCCCCCCCCCCCCCCCCCCCCCCCCCCCCCCCCCCCCCCCCCCCCCCCCCCCCCCCCCCCCCCCCCCCCCCCCCCCCCCCCCCCCCCCCCCCCCCCCCCCCCCCCCCCCCCCCCCCCCCCCCCCCCCCCCCCCCCCCCCCCCCCCCCCCCCCCCCCCCCCCCCCCCCCCCCCCCCCCCCCCCCCCCCCCCCCCCCCCCCCCCCCCCCCCCCCCCCCCCCCCCCCCCCCCCCCCCCCCCCCCCCCCCCCCCCCCCCCCCCCCCCCCCCCCCCCCCCCCCCCCCCCCCCCCCCCCCCCCCCCCCCCCCCCCCCCCCCCCCCCCCCCCCCCCCCCCCCCCCCCCCCCCCCCCCCCCCCCCCCCCCCCCCCCCCCCCCCCCCCCCCCCCCCCCCCCCCCCCCCCCCCCCCCCCCCCCCCCCCCCCCCCCCCCCCCCCCCCCCCCCCCCCCCCCCCATTGTGGTCATTATGCTGGCTCTAAATCTCTTGTTGCCAAGGCTTTCTGCCACAATTTTTATTGGTTGACAGCTCATGCTGACGCTGTGGATTTGGTCAGTAATTGTGACGGTTGTCAGAAGTTTTCACGACGCGCTCATGTTCCGGCTCAAGAGTTGAGGATGATTCCAATTACTTGGCCGTTTGCGACTTGGGGGCTTGATATGGTTGGGCCTTTCAAGAGGTCCAAGGATAAGAAGACCCACCTTTTGGTGGCGGTTGATAAGTTCACTAAGTGGGTTGAAGCAGAGCCGGTCAGTAAGTGTGATGCAGCAACGGCGGTTCAACTCATCAAGAAGGTGATCTTCCGTTTTGGCTTTCCACACAGCATTATAACAGATAATGGCACTAATCTCTCTAAAGGCACTATGAGAGAATTCTGTCAACGGGAGCATATTCGGCTTGATGTTTCCTCACTGGCTCACCCTCAGTCTAATGGTCAAGTGGAGCGAGCTAATCAAGAGATTCTGTGAGGCATCAAGCCCCGGCTTATGGTTCCTTTGCAAAGAATGCCGGGTTGTTGGGTGGAGGAATTACCCTCAGTATTATGGAGTATCAATACAACCCCCAACAGATCTACGGGTTACACACCTTTCTTCATGGTTTACGGGGCAGAGGCAGTTCTCCCTAGTGACATCCGTCACGATTCACCCCGGGTGGCGGCTTACGTTGAGGCCGATAATGAAAAAGCCCGTCAAGATGCACTTGACCTGTTAGATGAGGAGCGTGACCTAGCGGCGCCTCATTCGGCGATTTATCAGCAAGACCTACGTCGTTATCACAGCCGCCGGGTCAAAACAAGAACTTTTCAAGAAGGCAGCTTAGTGCTCCAGCTCATCCAGGATCAGACAGATATGCATAAGCTATCCCTGCCTTGGGAAGGACCTTTTGTGGTCAGCAAGAATCTGCATAATGGGTCATATTATCTTATTGACGTTCGAGACCACAAGGACTCATGTAAGTCGGAGGAGGAGACCCGTCGGCCGTGGAATATTGCTCATCTTTGGCCCTACTATACTTGAGCCACCGGCTCTCGTGATGTACATATTTTGATGATGTATATATTATAAACACTATAATAAAGCCAGCATCCCTGATAATTCAGGGCCTCTGTCATTTCACTTCCTCGAAGTTGAGTCTTTATCATCATCTTATATGTTCACTTAAGAGGCTCGACGCCCAAACTTCAGGGACCAAAGAGAGTTGGATGCACATCACAGCTCAAACATAGGTCCCTGCTGAGCACGACTTGTCAGCATGTCACTTGGGGGCTTCCTGTTCAAACATAGGCGTATTCGACCAAAGAGAACATAGCGTTACTACCCTCTTGACCAGGTTATCTGGTCCAAACATAGGCGTATTCGACCAAAGAGGACATAACCTTTCCGGGTCATCCTACCTGTATACCAGCTGCTTCAACTCCATCGGGTAATCCCGATTGACCCGTCGAACTCTTAACGATCAATCTTTATGGTGTATTCGACCAAGATCTGAGCTTGTTAAGGTTCAAACGGCGGCTTGTCATGCAAGAGCATGGCTTACAGATAGTCAGGATAGATCCAGGCTTCATAAGCCGCCTTCCTTGAAACTTGGATAAATCGGCCTGTGATGTATGCTGTTACTCTGACCCCGCGTACTCCTGATAAGTCTTTAAGCAAGACCTGACTTTATCTGGGTTCAAATGTTGATTGGGTACTATGAGTCAGGCTCACAGAAAGCATGTACCTTCCAGTGGCTCAGGCTAGTTTCATCGAAGAAGACACTTTGGCTTGGCGGCCGTCAACAGCCTCGAATTTTTTGTTTTCTTTTCTTTGTTTGATTTATTTTTTGCCATCTGGTTTTTACACATCGGGCCAAGCTGCCCTACTTATGGCTCATATTTGAAGCATCTTTTGGGTCTCTACAACCCGCCAGGATGGCAGACTCTAAGCCGTCAAGAGTATCATAATATTATGTTTGGAGTTATAGTTCTACAAACTCTAAGCTGTATACAGTTGTTAATCCGGCAGTCTAAGTACATGCCACAGGTATGATATTTTATTATGTTAAACATTATGGCCAGACCAGCCCTGGGTATGGACTGTTCGTCCCCAGTGGCCTTTAATTGGGTATCATGACCCACCCGGCGGTAAACCGCCAGGGCACTTGTGACTTGTTTGTGTGCAGGAGAATACTCAAGTCTGATCTGCATCAATCAATACTATCATAAGAATAAAATGATCATCTTTCAAACTGGCGGATCAACAGTATTGCACAAAACAGAAACATGCACGATGGCACGACAGATTCAAGTTTTTACTACCCTATTACATGACTCCATGAGCCAAATGGGATCAAGTGTTTTTCCAAGAGTCAAAATATATAAATCACCCGGCGGTTCAATCTTCTTGGCCTTGCTGATTGGAGGCCTCTGGGTCATCCCTTTCTAGTTCTTCGTCCTCCTCCACCGTCTGAAAATTTGGTGATGACCAATCGATGCTAGATAAAGCTTGGAATTCAGCCTCGTCATCTATAAGATCAGACGGCTCAACTTCAGGGGCAAAAGTGTGCTTATGGATCAGGGGGATTAAGTCCATCACTCTATAAGCCGGGGTTGGCATCTTCTGGTTCTCCTTGTTATAAGCCGGATGATACTTTGAAAGGTCCGAGTCATTGGCAATCATAGTTGCCATTGGACATATCTCTTTCACGCAAGCAGAGAAGTCCTTCTGATCAAACGGCGTACCATCTTCTTTCAAGCTTGGGTAACCAGTGGCTACCTCAGACGGGTCAAGCTCTGGTACCCATGCCTTGGCCCGGCTCAAAGCCGTCACGGCACCGGCTCTTGCAGACGACCGCTTCATTTCATCCATCCTAGCAGGAAGCACAGAAAGTTTTTTCAACACATCTATTAAAAGAGTAGGCGCTTGATTCGTCGGAGAAATTGCGGCCAGTGCATGTTGAGCTCCGGTGTACAGCTGTTCGACAAGTGCATAGACAGCCTTGAGCTTCACAAGCATGTCCTGGTTAAGGTTGCTGCTCCTGGGACCTGAATACATCACAGATTGGTTAACGGCGGTTTATATTATCACGACAAGGATTCATTTTTAATGATAATCAAGGCGACTCACCAAAGATAGCAGAAACCATCTGAGATACACAGCGTTTTAAGCCGGTGAGCTCAGTGGTCACCTCTTGAAGAGCTGCCTCTGCTTTTTCAGCTCGCTGCATTAAAGCAGTCTTTTCTTCAGCCCAAGTGCTTTTCTCCGCCTCAAAACTGGTCTTCAGCTTTTCCGATTCAGCTATGCTAAATTGGAAGTTGGATTCAGCTTTCCGAGACTCAGACTCCTAATTCGCCAGCCGGGTCTTTGCATCATTTAACTGTGACTCAAGTTCAGCAGTAGCAACCTGTATAAAACACAAAGTTGTCAACACATTCATATCAGGATTACAAGAATACAAGTCCCAAGCACTTTGCAAGCAAGACTACTTGGCACTTGGGGGCTAATGTCTGTCAAAGAATTTCTTTAAGTAAGACGACTCTTATAAATAAAGTCCCAAGCACTTTGCAAGCAAGACTACTTGGCACTTGGGGGCTAATGCATATCGCTTGTATCTTCTTTATGATGAACCGGTTGTGCTGTAAACAACCACAGCCGATTCATGGGGGCTACACAGGTAAGCTCTCCTTTCTTAAACAAGGGTAAACAGGACCGGCTCATTCATGCTGATTAAACTGGCCCTTGGGGACTACGGATGCAATGCTAACTTGTTTAAACATCCGGTTTAATTTTAACAATGACAACCGGCCTTGGAGGGATTCTACGACAGAAGCTTATGGATTATTCTAAGTCTACAGCCTATTCAATCTTATCATAACTAGTAGACTTGGGGGCTGGCAGGATATACATAATTGTTCAAAGTTGGAAGTCATACCTCATACTTTTGGTGCATTTGCTTCACCATATCAACTTCAAGATCGTGGCTGGAGTGTACTTGGCTGAGGTAGCCAGAGAGTATCTCACTGCTGCACAATTGTGCATAATGAGAGACGTCAAACCTTGTCTTCTGCCTTTCAATAACCTCTTGCTTAGCAGTATGCTTGGCCAAAGCTATTGGATTTCCCGGTTCTGTAAAGCCGGTGCCAGTGATCAGAACATCATCAGTATGAGTCTCCGACGGCTTAAGTGGGCTTGATGGTGCAGGGTTCGAAGAATTAATATTGGTGTCATCAACGCAGAGATCTGGAATCTCAGGTGAAACATCAGGGGCAGGGTCATCTGGTTGTTTTTCAGAAGCATCAGGTGCAGAGACTTGCTGTTCCGGTTCAATAATTTTAGGATCCTCAGCTGGCTTGGAAACCTTTGTTTTCTTGCTAGGCTTTGCTTGTCCGCTACACAGGTGGTGACAAGTCAGAATAAGTATAAGAGTATAAAGAGATACAGAATAAAATGTAATTATTGTTACCCAGGGGCAGTTTTAAAAGCCGGCAACTCGGTTTGCGATGAGTCGCCAGAGGAAGAACGGGCAATTTCCTGGTTAATTGAATCAACAGAGTTAAGTGGTAAGCAAATAAGACCTGCGGCGGGTGAAAAGAGTTTAAAGTTAAAAAGAACCTCGTTTCGACGTTTTCGAGGAGCTGGAGTGTTCGGTAAGCCGGAGGACAATTCTTCACCTCCACTGGTCCAGATCTAACATCGATTCTCATGTTGCTGTTGCTTCAAAAGAAAGTGAGGATCTAAATAAGCCAAGGGGTGTGAAAACCTTACTTTCCGGGTTACTTGTCGAAGTTTCTGTCTTGGCAAAGGTTCTGAGCCGGAGAAAATAATAGTTACCTCTTCTTCAGCTGCTTGGCTGGCTCCCGTGTCATCCTGATAATAGTCAGTGTTAATAAGATGATTGAAAAACGAGCCAAGAGAGTCAAGGGCTACCTCCGACTCAGAGGTGTCATGCAGATTAAGCAGGTCAGAGGCGCTTGGTTTCTTTTTCCTCTTGGTGGTCTTCTTGGTGGCTTTCTTGGCAGCCCTGGCCTTCTTGGCAGCCTCATGATCATACTCCGTTTTCCAAAAGTCAGACTTAGCCTGTAAAGGTCATCAAAGGTTGAGTTAATAAAGTATTTGAATAATGAGGTAAAGGTAAAAAGTTTAGAGACTCACATCCGGTGGCGGGTTAAGTTTGCAGAGAGGGTCCAGACCCACTTTAATGCAATCTTCTGGGTCTTCATTCAGAAGGGACTTAACCATTTCGTTAACTGCCCCGTCAGTTAATGGCGCAGAGCTGTGGCGCAGTGGATCCTTTACACCACCAGTGTAGGTGCACATTAAACCGGTGCGGCGACTCAAGGGTATGATCCGCCAAGAAACCCAACACCTGACCAAATCAACGCCAGTTAACCCGTTTCCTAGCAGAGCTTTAACCTTCGTAATGGTAGGAGCAAGTTTTGCCCGTTCAGCAGCGGTAAGTTTTTCAGGAAGATTGTGCTTTGGATCTAGGCGCTCGACACGGTAACCCGGCAGGGGATTCTCGTCAGCCGGAGAGGTATCTTTACAGTAAAACCACGTCTAGTTCCAATCCTTGGGGTGACTCGGCAGGCAGGCATAAGGGAAGATAGCATCTCTTCGGCGTTGAATCGAGATTCCACCAAGTTCCAAGCTGGGCCCGTTCGTAAACTCATTCTGGCGGTTCAAATAAAAATATTCTCTAAAGAGGTCGATACTGGGCTCCTCTTGAAGGTATACTTCGCAGAAGACTTGAAAGTTGCAGATATTTGACACGGAGTTGGGTCCGATGTCCTGAGGATGGAGTTGGAAGAAGTGCAGAACATCTCAGAAAAACTTAGAGCCGGGTGGTGAGAAGCCCCGATTCATATGATCAGTGAATACAATGACTTCGCCATCCTTTGGTTGAGGTCTTTCTTTGCCTGGCTCAGGGGCACGATAATGCATAACACTCTTTGCGGGCAAGTACCCGATTTTGACAAAGTCTTTGAGTGAGCCCTCAATGAAAATGGAGGGAACCCAATTGCATGTATAGACTGTCTTTGGCGGCATTGTGAAGAGAGAAAGCCTAAAGGAAAGGAAAATTTTGCCGGTTCAAATCAGTTGGTGAAATTACAAGATTAACAGTTACAGTATATACTCAGAATGGCGGCTTTAGTGAGGACTAATGATATATGAGTAATTGTAAACCGGACATGTAAGCCGTCATGACACGTACTGGTATTCAAGATCTGACAAGAGCAAAATTTTACTAAGTGTTGGGACAAACAAGTTTCACAGATTGAAGCTATGAGATTGGATCTGCAGCTATTCAGAAAAATGGAATAAAATCTAAACCTAAGGTGGCGGCAGCAGAAGAGTGGGGGTGCCCAGATGAGATCTATTGCAAGAAAGATATAGTTTGATATTAAATAAGTGTTAAAACTGCTACCGCGCGAGATCTGTGCTATTTTCAGATCAAAGCCATGCGATCTAGGGCGGAGAAAGGGAAGAATGGTGATGAACACCGATGAACAGAGAAACCCTAACACAGATCTGTGAAGGGGAAAGGGGAAGACTCACCGGCACTGATTGACAGCGGAGGAGCGCCGCGGCGTTTCTGGTACGTTCAGGGTGATGCAGCGGCCGGAGTTGACGAAGGGGACGAAGGTCGACGGCGGCGGAGCTCGGGCGCACTGGAGCGTCGCGAGGAGGAAGAAGAAGGAGAGAAGGCAGAGGGGGAGGGTGAAAGTGAACCCATGGCCCTATTTATAAGGATGGAGGGATAAGTGGCATGCGCGGGAATCGAGGAGACAGGAAAATGGATATGTGATGGCGCGGGTGCCTCGATTTTCGGAGGGTCAGTCAAGAAAAAGATTTATTAAGATTTGGGCCTTGTGTAGTAGTAATTACAGGTAACGTCACGGTGGGTTACCGTAATTTCCGGAGATGACATCATGGCGGGTTACAATACTTTACAGAAAGATGAAGAAGGATTTTGCTAAGTGTTGAAGATTGACATGAACAAGTTCAAATCAACCTGGGGCCTAATGTTGGGGATATGACCCGCCCAGGAGGGGCCGGGTTATCCCAATGGCGGTTCATCTAGAAAAATCCCATGAGTATGTGAAGGTGGCGGTTAATGAAGTAGGCCTGTTAAGGGGCCCAAACCAAGAGGCGGCTTAAGGCCCATCAGTATAAACCGCCATGTATATGTAACTTGTATTATAAGGCATGTAAGATAAGTCACCGAGACGAACATGTTTGTATGAGCCGGCCGGGACTCTGTAGGCCGCAGGGCGTCAACCCATGTACATAAGGGGATGACCCGGCAGCGGCTTAGGGCAAGAAACAACAGATCGAAAGCCGGGCAAAGCGTATCCGCTCCCTGGTAATCAAAACCCTAGCAATACCACCTCAAACTGGATTAGGCTTTTACCTTCACCGCAAGGGGCCGAACCAGTATAAACTTCTCGTGTCCTTTGTCCCGTTTAACCCCTTTAAGCTAACCTCGTCGCAATGTCTCCACAACTAAGTCCTTCCATGAGGACATATGCCGTGACACTTCCACGACATCGTGGACAAAGGACAAAGGAAATTTGGATCCCCCTTCAATCTTGGTGATTTCCCCCTCGAAACCATGAAACTTCCTCGGTGATGGTTCGTTTTATGAAAGGCGTGCATGACGACATTTTTACCAGGGCACGGTGAGGTCATACCATGGCACCACACCAGGCGTCATGTTTTTTCAAGCATGTATTTCATTTTTGTATAGTTGTTAACCCAGTAAACGACGCGTTTATGGTTGACTATTGCCACACATTTCCTTGAAATATCTGCCCATTCCTTGTAAAAGGCATGAGAATGTACTAAATAGCACGAGCATGGTTTTCCAGACCATTCTTGTGCACCTTTTCATGCACCGATTGTTTGAACTTGAATTATGTGCATAATTAGTGCCTAGAAAATGCACATAATCCACTAAATATGGTAAATGAGTTCAGAAAAATGTCAAATTTGAACACGTTGCATTTGAGGCGGTATGTTGATCGTTGGAAAAAAACTGAATGACAAACTTGGACGGAAATTTGGATTCCCCTTCAATCTTGGTGATTTCCCTCTCGAAAGTGTTGAACTTCCTCGGTGATGGTTCGATTTATGAAGGGCGTGCATGACGACATAAATCAAACCTTCTCAGCTTTTAACCAGGACACGGTGAGGCCATACCATGGCACCATGCCAGCCGTCATGTTTTTCAAGCACATATTTTATTGTTCTATAGTTGATAACCCAGTAAATAACGCGTTTGTGGTTGACTATTGCCACGCATTCCATTGAAATCTCTGCCCATTCCTTGTAAAAGGCTTGAGAAATTACTAAATACCACTAAGGGAGTCTTGGATTAAGGGGTCCTCGGGCGTTCGGCCTGTTGGACATGGGCCGGACTGATGGGCTGTGAAGATGCAAGACCGAAGACTCTCATCTGTGTCCGGATGGGACTCACCTTGGCGTGGAAGGCAAGCTTGGCATTCAGATATGAAGATTCCTTTCTCTGTAACTGACTTTGTACAACCCTAGTCCCCTCCGGTGTCTATATAAACTGGAGGGTTTAGTCCATAGGCACAATCATAATCATACAAGCTAGACTTCTAGGGTTTTAGCCATTAAGATCTCGTGGTAGATCAACTCTTGTAATACTCATATTCATCAAGATCAATCAAGCAGGAAGTAGGGTATTACCTCCATAGAGAGGGCCCGAACCTGGGTAAACATCGTGTCCCCTGTCTCCTGGTACCATCGACCTTAGACGCACAGTTCGGGACCCCCTACCCGAGATCCGCCGGTTTTGACACCGACATTGGTGCTTTCATTGAGAGTTCCGCTGTGTCGTCGTCAAGAGGTTCGATGGCCCCGTCAATCATCTACAACAATGCTGTTCAGGGAGAAGTCTTCCTCCCCAGACAGATCTTCGTATTCGACGGCTTTGCACTGCGGGCCAACTCGCTTGGCCATCTAGAGCAGATCGACAGCTACGCCCCTGGCCATCAAGTCAGATTCGGAAGCTTGAACTACGTCGCGGACATCCGCGAAGACTTGATCTTCGACGGATTCGAGACCGCAGCAGCCGCTCCCTGTCACCGCGATGAACATGACTTAAATCTGTCATCGGACCATACCCAGGAGATAGCACCTGCAACTGCTCTGGCCCCAGATCCGGAGCAGATCACGCCATCCAAGGACGGGAGGCTCAACCCCGCCACGGAGGCCGCAGACTCAGCGGCGTTGGAGCCGCACACAGACCCAACCTCAAGTGGGATCTATGTTACCGGAACCTCGGACACGTTTCTGGCTACATGTTCTGAAGCATGTGCGTCCGCGCACGACGAGCTTGATCGGGCATCGATCGTCGAATTTAGCTCCGCGGACATCTTCCGGCACTCGCCTTTAGGCGACGCACTGAACTCATTAAAAACACTCTCCTTAGAGGGGGACTCACAGCCGAATTATATCCGGTTCGAACTGGAGGCTGATGACGGAGAATCTTGTTTCCCACCCACCGCCCACTTCATAGCCACTATCGAGGACTTAACTGACATGCTCGATTACGGCTCCGAAGACATCGACGGTATGGACGGCGATGCCGAAGAAGAGGAGGCCCAAAACCCGCATTTACCAGACGTTGGACGGCCACTTCCTCGTATGACGTATACATGGTGGACACACCTAAAGAGAACAATGGCGACAACAAGAAGGATCCAGTCGAGGATAAACCTCCTGAGATACAACCAAAATGCCGACGTCAGCGGCGCCGCTCTAAATCACGCCGTGCAAAAGACAGCGATACCGGCACAAGAGAAGATAACACTCCGGACGGTGCCGAAGACAATGAAGACCCCGTTGAGGCAACCTCCGAACAGGACAAATGGGAAGACGGGCAAGTTAGCCCTGATGAACAGGCCATACGTGAAGACTCAGAGGACAGTAATTATCTTCCGCTCTCCAAGGAGGAGGTGAGCCTCAGCAACGAGGATTTTATCATGCCTGAGGAACCTCTCGAGCAGGAGCGCTTTAAGCGCCGGCTAATAGCCACTGCAAGGAGCCTGAAAAAGAAGCAGCAGCAGCTTCAAGCTGATCAAGATCTGCTCAACGATAGATGGACTGATGTCCTGGCAGCCGAGGAATACGGCCTCAAGCGCCTAGCCAAAAGTTACCCGAAGCATAAATTGCTACCTCAGTTCGATGATGAGGCGCTGGAGCCCGTACCATCATCGCGCAATGCGGCTGACCGACCACCACGTGGTCGGGACAAAGCGGCAACTCAAGCCGAACACCAGCCCGCCCCACCTCACCGTAAAGGCAGAGATAAAACAGCTCGGGGACATACCTACGACCTGCGGCAGGGCTTGGACAGTAGAGCAGGTCAGAATAGATCGATCTATGGATCACGGGGATGCGCCCCGACACGCGACAACGGCTATCTAGCCGGACGCAACAATCATACTCACGCCTGGGCCAAGAACTGCAGACGGACTCCATCCGAGCTACGTCGCGATGTGGCCCGATACAGAGGCGCCGCACACCCCCTTTGCTTTACTGACGAAGTAATGGACCATGAATTCCCGGAGGGGTTCAAACCCGTGAACATCGAATCATATGACGGGACAACGGACCCCGCGGTATGGATTGAGGATTTTCTTCTCCATATTCATATGGCACGTGGTGATGATCTTCATACCATCAAATACCTCCCGCTGAAACTCGAGGGACCAGCTCGGTACTGGTTAAACAGTCTGCCCAAAAATTCAATTGGCAGTTGGGAGGACCTGGAAGACGCCTTCCTCGACAACTTCCAAGGTACATATGTCCGACCTCCGGATGCCGACGACTTAAGTCACATAGTTCAACAGCCCAGAGAGTCAGCCAGGAAATTCTAGACTAGGTTCTTAACTAAAAAGAACCAGATCATCGACTGCCCAGATGCCAAAGCCCTAGCGGCCTTTAAGCATAGCATTCACGACGAATGGCTTGCCCGTCACCTTGTCGAAGAAAAGCCAAGGTCCATGGCAGCCCTCACGGCACTTATGACCCACTTCTGTGCGGGTGAGGATAGTTGGCTGGCCCGCAGCAATAACAATGCAAGCGAACCTGGCACTTCTGAGACCAGAAACAGCAACGGTAAGCCCCGACGCACCAGACACAAGCGTCGAAGCAATGGTGACAATACCGACGACACGGCGGTCAACGCCGGATTCTGTGGCTCTAAGTCTGGTCAGCGGAAGAAGCCATATAAAAGAAACAATCCGGAACCATCCAGCTTGGACCGCATACTCGATCATCCATGCCAGATTCATGGCACCCCCGACAAACCAGCCAATCATACCAACAGAGACTGTTGGGTTTTTAAATAGGCTAGCAAGTTAAACGCCGAGAACAAAGAGAAGGGGTCGCAACGCGAGGACGAGGACGAGGAGCCCCAGCCACCGAACATAGGGGGACAGAAGAAGTTTTCCCCCCCAAGTTAAAATGGTGAACATGATATACGCTACCCACATCCCCAAGAGGGAGCGCAAGCGCGCACTCCGGGACGTCTACGCGATGGAGCCAGTCGCCCCCAAGTTCAACCCATGGTCGTCCTGTCCGATCACTTTCGATCGCAGGGACCATCCGACCAGTATCCGTCATGGTGGTTCAGCCGCACTGGTCCTCGACCCAATCATTGATGGATTCCATCTTACGCGAGTCCTCATGGACGGTGGTAGCAGCCTGAACCTGCTCTATCAGGATATAGTGCACAAAATGGGCATTAATCCCTCATGGATTAAGCCCACAAAGACTACCTTTAAAGAGTCATAGCAGGTGTAGAGGCCCGTTGTACAGGCTCAATCACACTAGAGGTTGTCTTTGGATCTCCGGACAACTTCTGAAGCGAAGAGTTGATCTTCGATATCGTCCCCTTTCGCAGTGGCTATCACGCACTGCTTGGACGAACCGCATTTGCTCGATTCAAAGCGGTGCCACACTATGCTTATCTCAAGCTCAAGATACCCAGACCACGCGGTGTCATAACAGTCAATGGAAACACGGAACGCTCCCTCCGCACCGAGGAGCATACCGCGGCTTTAGCAGCAGAAGTACAGAGCGACCTTTTTAAGCAGAACCTTAATTTGGCGGCCAAGCTCCCAGACACTGTTAAACGAGTCCGGACTACCCTGCAGCAGGACAGCCCAGCTCGTCAAGAGCTCAACTAGCAATTTGCCCTCCGTCCCAGTCCCAATCAAGTGGCGGCGTTCGTACCGCGCGTACATAACTACGCACTTAAAATACCATGGGCATAGACGGAGGTATAACTAGATTGTGGTCCATAATACGGCTCAACCTCTCCTGGACACACATACTTTCACTTTTTCTTTTTATCCTTTTCAGGTTTCTTTTCCACAAGCCTTCTCTGACGGCCTGACCACCGGTCCTTTCGAAGGATAGATACACCAAGACGGCAAGAAGCACTGACGTACAAGGGAATCTCTAGGTGGTCTCTTTAACGATCACTCTACCTGTTTTCAGGACCCGCACGCAGCTCTCCCTTGGTCGTGGCATATTAAATAGCCCTGTTGCTTATTGCACTACTTGTACAAATACGCTTTGACGTATCAATCAAACTATAATGGAATGCCCAACTCACGTGGCATTAGCTTACTACTTCATTTTATTTTGTTAATCTTCTCAAATTGCACCCGTACACTTTGGTATGCTTTAATCCGCCAGGGGCTTCATTGCGCCCCATAATACGGCAATAAAGTCCGAACACTTTTTACAGTATAGTTAGGCACCCCGAATTTAGCATTATATGCATCGGCTCCGAATCATGTCTTTGGTCAATAGTTGGGTTGCCCGGCTCCTGTGCTTACTACCTTACATTCCGCTATATCATCCAGGGTAGTAAAGGGAGAACTACTGCGATTGTGTCCTGGTTCATCCGGATGAGCACCTCAGTAGAGAAAGCCGAAAACTGACTGTCATGATGCGGCGAGAGCCGGTCAGCTCTTCGGAGGTTTCAAATCTTTAGCGGTTTTTTCTCCCGCATTATGCGATGGATTGGTTCTTACCCGATCAGGTGTTTACAGCACCCCAGTTCAGATACTAGGGGCTGCGCCTAAAATTTTATTGTCAAACTCCTATAGCTAAGTGAGAGTGATAAAGCCAAATAGTCCGATTGCCTAGTTCGTCATGCTAAACACCTCCTTCAAGGACCAAACAATTGGATTAAGTGTGTTTAGATTACATCCCGAACACCCCCGTACTAACTATGTGGGGGCTGAAGCCGACGACTGGCCAACTCTCAGATTTCATAAAAACGGTCGCACAGGAGGTAAACTTCTAACAAGCATTATATTACATAATCGACGTTGTTTCATAATACAGGGCGAGATAACATGAATGTATTCATTCAAATATTACATCCTTCGCACATTGCTCCGCTACAATGCGGGATCCCTCCAGGACATCACTAAAATATCGCTCGGGCGTGCGGTGCTCCTTGCCCTTGGGCGGTCCCTCGGTCGCGAGCTTGACGGCGTTCATCTTCGCCCACTGCACCTTGACACGGGCGAAGGCCATCCGCGCACCCTCGATGCAGACCGATCGCTTGATAACGTCAAGCCGGGGACAGGCATTGACCAGCCGCTTCACGAGCCCGAAGTAGCTACTTGGTATAGCTTCGGCAGGCCACAGCCGGATTATTAAATCCTTCATGGCTAGCTCGGCCACCCTATGCAGCTCGACCAGCTGTTTTAGCTGGTCGCTAAAGGCCACCGGATGTTCTGGCGCAAGGTACTGCGACCAAAACAGCTTCTCCGTTGAGCTTCCTTCTTCGGCTAGGAAAAATTCAGCAGCGTTGGAAACACTGCGCAGCAGATCCACAAACGCTCCTGGAGAACTCCAAATTCGGGTTAGTAAGAGGTACCTCTTCTTCACATATTTGCTCTGCATAATGAAGGCCTTACCCGCCGCGATTTTCTTGGCCTCCTGGATTTCCTGGAGGGTGCCCTGGGCTTCCACCCGGGCCTCTTGTGCGCTCTGGCGAGGCTTGGAGAGTTCGGTCTCCCGATCTGCAATGTCGCGCTCCAGGGACTCACATTTCTTGACGGCGTCTTGGAGCTCCTGCTGGACCTCACAGACCCTGGCCTCGTGTTTTTCACGGGCGGCTTGCTCCTTTGCCGCTTTCTTTTTGGCCTCCGCCAGTGCTTTCTTGAGGGTTTCCTCCTCAACAGCCGCTCCTACACATATCATGGCACCATGATCAGCACAAGTCATTCATCCTTTCTGGATATACATAAGGTTATCGCATACCTTGCTTGTCCTCCAGCTGCTTTTTCACACGACCGAGCTCTTCCTCGGCTCGCTCCAGTCTCTGCTTTAGTCCGGAGACCTCAGCAGCATGAGAGGTTGCAGCCAGCAATGACACCTGCTTATTCACATAAGACATATTTAGTTAGTTTCCTGCAAAAATTACTTGATCCTCTGTCCGGCTTTTCTCTTCGCACACCGGACAGTGTCTCAGGGGCTACTGTCCATACTGTGACTTTCTTTTCACACCGCTTACCTCAAAGCCCGTCAGCAGGCTGGTGCAGGCCTCGGTCAGTCCACTCTTAACGGACTGAACCCTCTCAACCACCGTACCCATAAGGATATGGTGTTCCTCCACAATGGAAGTGCCTCGCAGCGCTTCCAGAAGATTATCCGGTGCCTCTGGGTGGATAGAGGTCACCAGCGGAATAGGCACACCTCCTTCTTTCGAAGGAGGTTGCTCACCGGATTCCGGAGCCGTATAGGTCTCTGGGACCGTATTCGGCTGGGGCCGAATTGAATATGGTCCCCATCGCCAGTCTCCATGGGGATTTGCTCCCCCATGTGTCCGATGGCCGAGGTTTTACCCTCCGGCGCCACCCTGACGGCCTCCTGAACCTCTCCCTGGCTTGGGAAGGTCCTTCGGGACAGTACCTCAGCGTCACCCTTGGCCTTGGGAGAGTAAGCGGCCGGCGGTGACTCGCTGGCCATCGCCTTTGAATCCAACGAACCTCCTGATGAGGATCGTAGGGAGCTGTCGTGGGCCGGACTGCAATTGCATAATTTAACATGTTAAGACTATGAAGCGGAGAGGCCGGATATATGAATGCGTCTGTTTTTTTAGTAATCACGATTCGGCCAGGGGCTTGTTTCGGGGACGCGGCTCTGGGCTGATTTTGACGTCCCACGTGGAGTTATCCGCGTAGGAACCCTTCCCCCTCTTGGACGCCTTTGCCTCCAGATTTGGGGAGGCCGCCCTCTTCTTCCTTCCCCCCTCAGGAGGGGAGTTGCTTTCTTCCTCCTCCTCGTCATCGTCTTCGGTGGCGGAGGAGTGAGTCTCATCGTCTTCGGACATCACGTCCGAAGCACCCTTGCGGCGGAGGCCACTTCTGGCCCCCTTGGCCTTCTTCTCCGGTGCCTTATAAGGCGCCGGGACCAGCATCTTCGTCAGAAGCGGGATGGCTGGTTCTTCGAGCAGCGGAGCCGGACACCGAATCCGCTCTGCCTTCTTTGTCCAGCCTTGGAAAAATATATAGTGAAGTTCAGGTATCTTCCCTGAAAAAGCAAGTAAAGGATACACCTTGAAGTGCGGAAGACTGGCCGCACTGGCGGGATTGGCCAAGGCATGCCCACGGTCCTCGATCGTCTCGGGCGGCGTCTCGTTGCCCTTAAAGAGCACCTTCCAGATATCTTCGTGCGTAGTTCCGAAGAACTGTTGCAAGGTCTGGTGCTCGGCCGGATTGAATCCCACAAGTGGCAAGTCTGGCTCTGGCATGGAAGGATCCGGTGAACTAGCATCACCTGGATCACGTTGACGAGCTTGATGTTCTCGTCCACCATGCTCTGGATGCATTGGCAGCGCCGTCAGCTCGTCCGACGAAGACCAATTCAGGCCTTTCTCCAGCCAGGAGGTGAGTCGCATTGGGGCTCCGGACTTGAATTCGGGAGCCGCAGCCCAGGTAGCGTCGCGGGGCTCCGTGATATAGAACCATAGTTTCTGCCACTCTTTGACAGTCTCCACAAAGGTACCTTTGGGCCATGTGACATTGGGCATCTTGCTCACCATGGCACCTCCGCACTCTGCGTGCTGGCTATCCACCACCTTCGGCTTCACGTTGAAGATCTTGAGCCACAGTCTGAAGTGGGGGGGGGGGCCCCGGCCTCGCACACGACAATGAATGCCGAGATGTTGAGGAAAGAGTTTGGGGCTAGATCATGGAAATCTAGCCCGTAATAGGACATAAGTCCACGGACGAAAGGGTGGAGAGGAAACCCTAACCCGCGGACGAAGTGGGGGATGAAGACCACCCTCTCATTGGGCTTCGGGGTGGGGACGATTTGCCCCTTGGCCGGGAGCCGGTGGGCGATTTCTTTCGCCAGGTACCCGGCCTCCCGAAGCTTGGTGATGTCCTTCTCCTTGACGGAGGAGGCCATCCACTTGCCTTGCGCTCCAGATCCGGACATGGTCGAGTGCTTTCTTGAGGCGGAAAATATGAGAACTTGGGCGCTGGAGCTCAAGAATGGGAAGGCAGAGAGAGAGAGAAGGCGTGGGTGAAAGAAAGGGATCCTTATCTCCTTATAAAGGCAGCGAATATCAAATGCATCCCCACTCGCCTCAAAGCTCGCCTATTCCCAAGGGCTGTGCAAACGTCACGGTTGGATTACCCACACCCGTATTGATGAGAATCCCGTAATAAGGGGACATGATCTCTGCTTCGACAAGACGTGCCAATGAAACCGCATCTCAAAATATGGAGCGGCAGGCCGAAAAATGGTTCGAAATAATGACCGGGTGATGACGTGGTCTCACGTTACAAAAAGTTATCAGTAGATTGGACTCGTGAAATATTATACTCTCTGCGGTTGTGTGTGGTACTTGTTTTGCAGAGCTGGACACGTTCTCTGTGTTCGGAAAATACTCTGGAGTAATCGGAGGAGGAACCCGCCTTGCAATGCCGAAGACAATCTGCGCGCCGGACACCTCGTCATTGAAGCCTGGTTCAGGGGCTACTGAGGGAGTCCTAGATTAAGGGGTCCTCGTGCGTCCGGCCTGTTGGACATGGGCCGGACTGATGGGCTATGAAGATGCAAGACCGAAGACTCTCACCTGTGTCCGGATGGGACTCACCTTGGCGTGGAAGGCAAGCTTGGCGTTCGGATATGAAGATTCCTTTCTCTGTAACCGACTTTGTACAACCCTAGTCCCCTCCGGTGTCTATATAAACTGGAGGGTTTAGTCCATAGGCACAATCATAATCATACAGGCTGGACTTCTAGTGTTTTAGCCATTACGATCTCGTGGTAGATCAACTCTTGTAATACTCATATTCATCAAGATCAATCAAGCAGGAGGTAGGGTATTACCTCCATAGAGAGGGCCCGAACCTGGGTAAACATCGTGTCCCCTGTCTCCTGGTACCATCGACCTTAGACGCACAGTTTGGGACCCCCTACCCGAGATCCGCCGGTTTTGACACCGACAACCACGAGTATGGTTTTTCCAGACCGTTATTGTGCACCCTTTCATGCATCGATTGTTTGAATTTGAATTACGTGCATTAATGCCTACAAAATGCACATAATCCCCTAAATATTGTAAATGAACCCGGAAAAGTGTCAAATTTGAACACGGTGATTAGCAGGGTTTATGTTCATCATAGAAAAAAAACTCATGGATGAAGGACAAAGGAAATTTGGATTCCCATTCAATCTCGGTGATTTACTATCGCACACGATTCATCTCTGTCGCCTCTGCGAACCATGTGTGTTCACTCACACATGCAAAAGGAAAAGAAAACCCTCGCCCACTTTGTCCCCACTCACTCGCCGCGGACTCCTCCGCAACTCTGCACCCTAAGCTCGACGGCTGTTGGCGGCGGGCGTAAGTCGCGCTCCAAACGGCACCGGATTTCGCCTCCATCGCTTTCCGCCGCCTATCTGCACCGACATTCTAGACTCTGGTCGACTGGGGTTTTCTGCGGGATTGGGCCGGGGATTTTTCTCGTGGAGAAGGTACTCAACTTAATTAGCAAAATATTCACTCATCTCTTATCGCAGTCCGTCCGTCGTTGTTAATCAACCTGCAGAAATCGTCGTGGAATCATTTTTGTTCTAGCTGATTCGTGAGTGTTCATTCATGTGTCCAGAGTGCGAGCATAAATCGAGCAACTGTGGTCGTGGCCAGTGGGAAACGAAGTTCTATCTCACCATTCTGGATGACTTCAGGGAGCGCTCGGTATGTTCAATCTCAACCTACCATGGTCGGCATGGCCTAAATTTGCGAACATATACCGTCTGTTGCTACATTATCTATATATTTGCATCAAATCTTTGTTACATTATATATTTTTAATTCTATATTTTTGTACCTTGCTTTCATCTATATATGGATCTATTCTATCAGTTACTCCCATATTTGCATCTTGCTCTGTTATTTCAATATATCTAATTTACGATCTTAATTTTAATTTCAAGCAGTACATCCCTTGCTTTGCAAGAACATGAGTAGAAAGAAATCTTGGGCTTTATTTTGCTGATGACTCCCAGGATGTCATATTGACAACGCAGCATGGATTTACAATGATGGTTAGCGTAAAACTTGATAAAGATGGTCACTCCTATTTTAATGTGGACCTTTGGAGAAAAATGTCTAAGTGTTATGAACTGAAAGCTGGCAATAAAATTCTAGTGCGTGCACCACAGCCTGGTCTAATTAACATGGATGTTTACTTCCCCAACGTCATCAGCCGGTCAAAGTCTAATCGAGGTTAGTGTCCTTTCAACTTTCTCCATGCTGTCATATTACTATTTAAGCAACCAATTGATCACAATTTAAGCAACCAATGGTGATATCATATTCTGACTCCGTTCCTAGGCAGTAACAAATTCTATTTACCAATTTAAGCGCACTATATATTCTTCTGCCATGTTCTAAATAAATAATACCTTTCCACCTTTTAAGCAGGATATGTTGGATGCATAGTGAATGATCTGTATGTTACTAAGCGTACCAAATTTCACTGGAAGGACTTGAAGCATGTCATAAACTTTGTTGACAATCTGGCAGAGATAGCACAGCGTATGAACGCTGGATTTTGGATGGGATTAATTAGACCTATGGTGCACACACTAAACAAGACCAATTGTGTGCACAAAGCGCTGGTAAAAAGTCTTATTTTAATGTTGATGCTCATAAACTATATATTTCTTCAACGATATGTTACAATTGTTTTTTATTCTACATGTCAATAGAAATTGCCCCCTGTAGCAGTTCCTGGATCGATTTCTCGGCGTGGTCGAATTACACTTGTGCCTGCTAATAACGCCAAAGTGATTGCAAGGTACTGCATTTCCCGCAAAAATGGAACCATTCAAATTAACAAGTTCTCGCTTCTCGTGGCAATGCATCCATATTGAAAAATTGGAGACACTGTTCTACTCATGCTCTACCAAGGCACGGGAGGGCTCTTCCTTTTCATTGACGAGATGTCGAGTCGCCGTGATCAAGCTGCTTCAAGTGGATAGTTGTGGTTGTTGGCCCTCGGCCTCTTAAAATGTGCTAGTTGTTACTATATATGTTAAGTATGTAGATATGGACCATATGGTTGTTGGCCCTTAGCCTCTTAAAATGTGATAGTTGTTACTATGTTAAGTATGTAGATATGGACCATATGGTTGTCAAAACCGTGTTACGAAGATCTTCCTTTTGTCGAATAGTGTAACCACTATATATATGTTACTCAAATGATGTTACCCAAGTTCATATATTTTCATGGAAACTATTAGTATCGTACACAGTTCATTGAGTTTAAGTGTGTGCCCGATGTCCAGAAGGCATTTGGATATTAACTGTCCATATTGCAAATTCACACACATGTTAACATAAGGAAACGTCCCCCCCCCCCCCCCCCCCCCCCCCCCCCCCCCCCCCCCCCCCCCCCCCCCCCCCCCCCCCCCCCCCCCCCCCCCCCCCCCCCCCCCCCCCCCCCCCCCCCCCCCCCCCCCCCCCCCCCCCCCCCCCCCCCCCCCCCCCCCCCCCCCCCCCCCCCCCCCCCCCCCCCCCCCCCCCCCCCCCCCCCCCCCCCCCCCCCCCCCCCCCCCCCCCCCCCCCCCCCCCCCCCCCCCCCCCCCCCCCCCCCCCCCCCCCCCCCCCCCCCCCCCCCCCCCCCCCCCCCCCCCCCCCCCCCCCCCCCCCCCCCCCCCCCCCCCCCCCCCCCCCCCCCCCCCCCCCCCCCCCCCCTTCGTCCGAGTTAACCATATGCTATATATTGCACACACATTGATATGGCTGCCCGTTTCTGTTGTTCTACCTCATCGCAAACAGTTCGAATGGATTAACCGTGTGTCCTGCATCACACACACATTGTTATGGCTGCCCGTTTATGTTGTTCTGCCTCATCACAGACAGTTTGAATGGATTAACCATGTGTCCTTCATCGCACACGCAACTAAAATCTAAACCGTGTTTGATGGCTTCGCCATCGCAAACGTTTTGCAGCTTTTTTAACTGGTTTTTTACACCGCGTCTACGATTATTGCATCGCACACAGTTTCGGCAAAGGGTCTCTGATCGTAGTGTCACGTTAGCAGTCTCCTGCAGTAGTAAATGGTGTGGCATGGATAAGAGGATGTGGAACCCCTTCAAAATGCTAAGGACAAAGATTGGCAAAAGGCTCAAGACTCTTCATTTTCATTTTATAGATCCAAGATCACATTGAGTCCATGGGAAAGCCAATACTATTAAAAGGGGATGAGGTGTTGCTTAATGGTCTACTTGCTCAAAGTGCTTAGTGATATTGCTCCATAACCCTCAACCAGTTTCTCATTTCCAAATATGTCCAAAACACAAAGTCAAACTCGGCCCCACCAATTTGATCTATCCGGCACCACCGAGTTCTTTTGACATAGCCACAGCCAGAAACCCTAGACAATTCAGTCTAACCGATATGGATCTCGGTCTCACCGAGATGGCAATGCAAACTCTCTGTTTCCCTTCGTAACATTTCGGTCTTACCGAAGTGAGCGATCGGTCCCACCGAGTTCGCAATGCAAACTCTCTGTTTTCCTTCATAACATTTCGGCTCACTGAAATGAGAGATCGGTCCCACCGAGTTTGCGTGACCAATTCTTTGTTAACTCATTGCTAAAATCGGTCTCACCGAGTTCATGCAATCGGTCACACCGAGATGAGGTTCTGCCGTAGCCCTAGCACATCGGTCCCACCGAATTGATCATGTCGGTCCCACCGAGATTCCTAATGTTCACATTTTGAACTGAATCGGTCTCATCAAGTTCTTCTATTCGGTCTGACCGAGTTGGGTCAAATGTGTGTAACGGTTGGATTTTGTGTGGAGGCTATATATACCCCTCCACCCCCTCCCCCCCCCCCCCCCCCCCCCCCCCCCCCCCCCCCCCCCCCCCCCCCCCCCCCCCCCCCCCCCCCCCCCCCCCCCCCCCCCCCCCCCCCCCCCCCCCCCCCCCCCCCCCCCCCCCCCCCCCCCCCCCCCCCCCCCCCCCCCCCCCCCCCCCCCCCCCCCCCCCCCCCCCCCCCCCCCCCCCCCCCCCCCCCCCCCCCCCCCCCCCCCCCCCCCCCCCCCCCCCCCCCCCCCCCCCCCCCCCCCCCCCCCCCCCCCCCCCCCCCCCCCCCCCCCCCCCCCCCCCCCCCCCCCCCCCCCCCCCCCCCCCCCCCCCCCCCCCCCCCCCCCCCCCCCCCCCCCCCCCCCCCCCCCCCCCCCCCCCCCCCCCCCCCCCCCCCCCCCCCCCCCCCCCCCCCCCCCCCCCCCCCCCCCCCCCTCGTGGGCGATGGCCATGGTGGGATAGACAAGGTTGCTTCTTCATGGACCCTTTGTGGGTGGAGCCCTCTGTTGACTCGCGCAACCGTTACCCTTCATGGGTTGAAGTCTCCATCAATGTGGACGTACGATAGCACCACCTATCGGAACCACGCCAAAAATCTTCGTGTCTTCATTGCGTTTGCACACTCCAATCCCATCCCTTTACTTTCTTGCAAATAGCATGCTTTACTCTTTCCGCTGCCTATACTCTTGCCATGCTTGCTTAAAATGTATTGTGAATGCTTAATCTTGTATTAAAACTTCATCTCAACTTGAAGAACATAAAAAACTGCTACTTTTGCTTGTTGAGGGTCTAATCACCCCCCTAGACACCTCTTCTCGATCCTTTCAATATCCATATCAAATGAAGTCCAAACGCGATAAAAATTTACGGAGAATTATTTTGGAATATATGTGATTTTTGGGAGGTGGAATCAATGCAAACGAAGGCCCACGGCCTCCACTACCCACCAGGGCGCGCGTGGCCCCCCTGGTGTGCGGTGGTGCCTTGTGGGCACCCGGTAAGTCGGTTGGGCCTCTTCTTCGGGCGGAAGAAAGATAATTTATGGAAAAAAATTGTGTAAATTGTTTTGCGCAATCAGAGTTACAGATCTCCGGGAATTTAAGAAACAGTGAAGGGCCAGAAAACAGGAACGCGAAACAGAAGAGAACAGAGAGGTAGATCCAATCTAGGAGGGGCTCCCGCCCCTCCGCCGTCATTGAGGCCATGGACCAGAGGGGAAACCCTCCTCCCATCTAGGAGGGAGGCCAAGGAATAAGAAGAAGGAGGGGGCTCTCTCCCCATCTCTCCCAGTGGCACCGGAGTGCCGCTGAGGCAAGGATCATGATGGCGATCTACACCAACAATCTTGCTACCGTTAACACCAACTTTCTTCCCCTCTATGCAGCAGTGTAACCTCTCTATTCCTGCTGCAATTCTCTACTTAAACATGGTGCTCAACACTATATATTACTATCCAATGATATGTGGTTATCCTATGATGTTTGATTATATCTGTTTTGTCCTATGGGTTGATTGATGACCGTGGTTGGTTGAGTTGTATGTTTTATTTTGGTGCAGTCCTACGATCCTGTAGGGTGTTGAAATGCGTTCATGATTTGCTTATGGTGGGTGGCGTGAGTGACAGAAGCACAGACCCGAGTATGTGGGTTGTTGTGTATGGGATAAAGAGGACTTGATACTTAATACTATGGTTGGGTTTTACCTTAATGATCTTTGGTAGTTGCAGATGCTTGCTAGAGTTCCAATCATTAGTGCATATGATCCACCCCCCCCCCCCCCCCCCCCCCCCCCCCCCCCCCCCCCCCCCCCCCCCCCCCCCCCCCCCCCCCCCCCCCCCCCCCCCCCCCCCAAGTAGAGAAAGTATGTTAGCTCATGCCTCTCCCTCATATAAAATTGCAATAATGATCACCGGTCTAGTTATCAATCACCTAGGGACAAATAACTTTCTTGTGAGACAAAAGCTATCTACTTTTATTATCTTACAATTTGTTCGTAGTTTTTATTCTTGCAAAGTACTTCTAGTTTTATTCTTTTTCTAGGTAAAGCAAACGCTAAGTGTGCGTAGAGTTGTATCGGTGGTCGATAGAACTTGAGGGAATATTTTTTCTACCTTTAGCTCCTCGTTGGGTTCGACACTCTTATTTATCGAAAAAGGCTACAAACGATCCCCTATACTTGTGGGTTATCACACTGGTACCTGAATAATATCTTTACTTTCTTTCTTTGGTGCAAAGTGCTTGTCCCAAATGATTGCTCCTTCTTTGCCGAGCAGATCCTCTAGTGGCGCCTCTTTGTAATTGTTGGGTAAAGTAGCATTTTCTGTAGAGTGATTGAGTTATATATTCTTTACGAAAAGCGGCTCAGGGAAACCAGGAGGGGCAGTAGCATCAAAAAGTGTGTCACCTTCTGTAGTGGCCAGTGGAATATCAAACATGGCAGTTGGTTCTCTGTTCTCAGTTGCATGTGCAAGACTCAGGTTGTTCTGCATCTCCTCAACTCCAGTGGTACTAGGGACAACCAAGATAGGAGGATTGTTAGTGTCCAAATGGTCCAACTGTTGACTTGTCCCCACTCTGACAGTAACATTACTGTGAAAAGTAGCTTCCTCAGGTGATGCAATCTGATTGATAGAAGGGAACTTAACAGCAATCACCACTTCATGTTGCATGGGGTCTTCTGCTGGGAAAACTTGCACAATGGAGTGCTTTTGTAGGATAGCTGTAAGATTGAGATCTTCGAAAGGAGGCCCATGCAAACTAGCAATCCTCAAATTAGTAGGAGGCACCTAGGCCCTGTTGGGCTCAAATTGTGTCAACTGTTCTTATGGCCCAAGCACCACATTTAAATCTGAAAAAACAGGTGGGACTGGCGCCAAGGGCCCATTTGCAAAGGCTGTAGTTTCTGCCGAACCCATTCAGTGACTTTCGTGGTCGCCCTCACTGAACCGACTTGGATTTGAACTACGATTCAGATCAAGTCTTACCGAAATTGGATTTCCTTTTCGTGCCATATGTCGCTTAGAAACTGTCATTTGGTGGTTCCTGTGAAACAGTAATGTTGTTGTTAGCCTGACCAGCTAAACCTTGAGGGTCCTGCACTTCTTCCAAGGGCTCCATTAGCTCATTTAAGTTCAGAAATGCCCTTCATGTAGTTCTTGATCCACAAGCTAATTTTCTTCAGGTATAGCCCAATGGCCCCAGCCAGGGAGGTCTCCATCCTCCACTTCATTGTCTGCTTCCAGCATAGCATTGTCATTGAGAGCCAACTTGGTTCAGGTTATTGTTCTGAGGGTATTGATCTAGGTTCTCTTGTTCATGATGCTAAAGAGGACCTAAAAAGTGATTGTGCTTATTCTGATGGAAATTAGCTTGAGCAGGTACCCGATGTGGATTACCAAACAAAGGGATTGGATCTTCATCTGGGGCTTCCCTGCCAAGCATTGTATCTTGGAGTATCACTATAGGTACCATTAAAGTGGCAGTTTCATCTCCCTCCCCAATGACTATACTGGTAGGAATGTCCCTCAGTTCTTCAACCTTAACCTTAACCATCAGGTTAGCATGAGTACTATTATTCCTATCCTGCATGACAAATTTCCCAAACTTGTTCACCACATTATTAATCTCATGAATGCTTCTCCTGTCAAATGGAAAGCCACAAAGAAGGATCCATACTTCTCTACTAAGCTCTAATCTTCTCCAATTCATACCTTGGTTGTGTTTTTCAAAAATCACATGAACATATGTGAACTGATGTGGGCTATTCCTTACTACTTCATCACTGTCAAATACACTGTTGAGCTTGACAAAAGCTTGACCGAACGGACAGGCGAGATCTCAGAGAAACCCAACTGCTTGACATCAGTGAGAAAATCAAATAGTACCTCTCAGATTGTGTTGAATTGGATGGGAATATTGGGCATGGGCACAATCATTGTGATTAACCATTCCTCATGGGCTGTAGGTACTGCTCCTGCCAAGATGCGGACCCTAGCAGGCCTGCCCGCCACGCCGATACGCTGGTGGCACTGCGGGATGAAAGGCATGGGGTCAAATGGGAAGGACGCCATTGCCGATTCTCTGAAAGGAGGTGGAATCTGGATGGAGAGGCAGGTGGAGAGGGACTGCGCACTGAATTGAGAAACAGAGGCAAGGAGTCTCTGTGCTATGGAAGTGGAGGGGGCGGCGTAATGGCGTATACCAACTATAGGGGGTGAAATCGAGGCGTCCCCTCTGTTTCCATGAGTGGCAGTAGGAATGACCGGCTGATTAGTCGTAATCGTGGCAACAGTGGGATTTTGTCTAGAGCTTGTTGGGTTTTGGGCTTGTGTAGTGGCAAGCCGGTTGGGAACATCAGCGACACCCAGCCCAGATGAATAGCAGTCACGAGCAATGTGCCCCCATCTCTTGCAGCTATGGCATTTGATGCGATTCGTGCAATTGGGCCTGAGATGGCCTGTGAGGAGGCAGTGGACGCAGGACAACCCATTAACTAAATTTTGAACCGGCGAGGATCCCGTGCCGTTTCCAGTAACCGTCGTACGCACCAAACAGTGATCACTGGCAGCTGATTAGGCACGCAAGTTATTAGCATGATCCATCTGAGTGTTGCCCACAGGCTGATCATGCTTTCGGAGCGTGGTAGGAGATCTAAGAGCTTGAAGGTAAGATTTTCTATGATGATTACGGAAAACATGCGCCCATTCATCTTCCTTTTCTTGGAGATACCGATCTAATTCCCAACATGAATTTGGACCTCCCGAACCCCAAAGAAGGAAATTGATGTTGAGCTCAGGAAGCGAAATGTTACCTCCTTTTATGATCGAGAAACCCACTTCTTTGGAGGAGACTGAGAACCCGAAGGACCAGTTTTGGAGCGGCTGGACTTTGAACAAAGAAGCACGACCCTCGAAGCATGCTAGGAGAATTGTGTCCACCGATTCTAGAGTGAGCCTATGATGACCCACAAGTATAGGGGATCAATTGTAGCTCTTTTCGATAAGTAAGAGTGTCGAACCCAACGAGGAGCAGAAGGAAATGACACGTAGTTTTCGGTAAGGTAATGTCTGCAAGTGCTAAAATTGTAAGTAGTGGGTAGTTTGATAGCAAGATAATTTGTAACGAGCAAGTAACGATAATAGTAACAAGTATGCAGCAAGGTAGCCCAATCCTTTTGAGTCAAAGGACAGGCCAAAACGGTCTCTTATGATAAGCAAAGCATTCTTGAGGGTACACGGGAATTTCATCTAGTCACTTTCATCATGTTGGTTCGATTTGTGTTCGCTACTTTGATAATTTGACATGTGGGTGGACCGGTGCTTAGGTGTTGTTCTTACTTGAAAAAACCTCCTACTTATGATTAACTCTCCCGCAAGCATCCGCAACTACGAGAAAAGTATTAAGAATAAATTCTAACCATAGCATTAAACTCTAGGATCCAATCGGTCCCTTACGGAATAGCGCATAAACTGGGGTTTAAGTTTCTGTCACTCTCGCAACCCATCATCTAATTGCTACTCCACAATGCATTCCCTTAGGCCCAAAATATGGTGAAGTGTCATGTAGTCGACATTCACATGACACCACTAAGGGAATCACAACATACATACTATCAAAATATCGAACACATATCAAATTCACATGATTACTTGCAACATGATTTCTCCCGTGACCTCAAGAACAAAAGTAACTACTCACAAATGATAAACATGTTCATGATCAGAGGAGTATTAAACAGCATAATGGATCTGAACATATAATCTTCCACCAAATAAACCATATAGTAATCAACTATAAGATGTAATCAACACTACTAGTCACCCACAAGCACCAATCTATAGTTCCGGTAACAAGATTGAATACAAGAGATGAACTAGGGTTTGAGATGAGATGGTGCTGTTGAAGATGTTGATGGAGATTGCCCTCCCCAAGATGGGAGAGTTGTTGGTGATGATGATGATGATGATTTCCCCCTCCGGGAGGGAAGTTCCCCCGGCGAAATCGCTCCACCGGAGGACAAAAGTGCTCCTACCCAAGTTCCGCCTCGAGACGGCGGTGCTCCATCCCGAAAGTCTTCTCCTTTTTTTTTCTAGGTCAAAATGACTTATGTACTAGAAGATGGGCACCGGAGGTGGGCCGAGGAGGGCACAACCCACCAGGGCGCGCCTGGGCTCCCTGGCGCGCCCAGGTGGGTTGTGCCCACTTGATGGGCCCCCTCTGGTAGTTATTTACTCCAAAAATTCTTAAATAATCCATAAAAAATCTCCGTGAAGTTTCAGCTTGTTTGGAGTTGTGCAGAATAGGTGGCCTGACGTAGCTTTTCCAGGTCCAGATTTCCAGCTGCCGGAATTCTCCCTCTTTGTGTGTTCCTTGTAAATTATGAGAGAAAAGGCATTAGAATTACTACAAAAAGCATTATTATGGATAAAAACATTATAAATAACAGTAAGAAAACATGATGCAAAATGGACGTATCAGCCTAATCTTAGAACGAGTGAATTCTGCCACCAGCATGAATTCCTCGAGATCTTTGCTGTCCTCAAAATTGATAGGCACTCCCCACTTTCTCCATACCTCTGCCGCGAAGTCTTGACCTTTGTCGAAATTTAGATTTGCAAGAGCCATCTTGATCTGGTGGAAGGTGTCTGCCGTGCCCGGAGTGTAACACGACGCCGATTAGTGGTGGGAAGCCACGACCAAAAACGGCCGGCGGCAGGGCCGGTGGCGGAATGGCTATTTTTGAAATCCTCCGGCTGAATATTATCATCCATCCATCCCACTTTATAAAGTGAATTCATGGACTCGTCGGTGGAGATCGAGGGGGAGAAGGTTTTGCCCTAGTTGCCTTGCGAGAGGGGAAATAAGGACTTAGCACTCAGTCTGAGTTACCTCAATCATAGTAATTTATGATCTGTAAAGTGAATGTGTAATATTTTTTAGGACATGTTTGTTTCACTGCCACGGTCACACTTAGCTGAATTTCTCACCTCTCGTATGCACGTACCTTTTCGAATTTTGTTACACCTGTGGTGACCAATTTGCTCAGAAATTTTGCTACACCTGTGGTGACCAATTTGCTCAGAAATTTTGTTACACTTGGAGTAAGAAAAAGCATGGTAAACATCTTTTTTTTTCACAGAGGCACCCCCGCCTAGCTAGCGCTTCCCCGCCGGCGGCCACTTCGGCCCCGGCGTCCACCCTCTCCTCCGCCGGCGGCCACCCCGGCCCCGGCGCCCACCCTCCCTCGCCGGCGGCCACCCAGGCCCCAGCGCCCCCTTCCTTCCGCCTGTGTCACTTCCGCGCGGGTCTCGCCATGGCCACCGGCTCCGCTAGCCCGGCTTCGGTCTCATCCAGACTCCAGCCAATCGTCTCCGGCCTGGGGTTGTCGGCGTCGTCCGGATGTGGAGAGTTCTCGACTGGGGCTGGAGGCGCGCCAGCTGGGGCCTCTCCTGGGCCAGCCGCGGGCACCGCTGCGCCATGGCGCAAGCCAGGGCCGTCGCGCAAGGCTCTGTGGTGCAAAAGGAAGGCTTTTAGGAAGCAGGCGGCGGCGGGTGCTGCTCGACCGCGTTCGTCGCGTTCCCCGGCTTCATCGCCGGTGCGGAGGGAGATCCCGGTGGACCTATTCGGGCTCTGCTTCAACTGCTTTCGCGAGGGTCATCGACGGGAGGATTGCTGGTTCCCTCCGCTCTGCATCCGGTGTGGCCTGGAGGGTCACATCTCCACGGACTACAAACGGCCTAGGAGCCCCAGGTCAGAGGAGGATCTCCGGCGTGATGCGGTGGCCAAGGTAGCGCGAGCGTCGCAGCCGTCGATGCAGGCCGGACCTGCGAACAGGCTGTCACCGGCGAGTAGGCAGGCCACTCCCTTGGAGAGGCCCTCGTCAGTCCCGGCTGACACCGCACCTGTGGGGTCTGGGCAGGCATCGGCTGCCGCTACCTCTACCGGGAGTATCTGGGTGCTCCACGGGACGCAGGAGATGGAGGATCTCGAGCAACGCCTGAGGCTGGTGGTGGTGGCCTATGTGGGAGGCACACGGCCAGCGGTGTCATGCCAGGAGGCGGCAGAAGCCTTGTCGGAGGAGCTGCGCATACCCCGCCATCGTTTCTCCATCCACAAGTACCACCCAAAGGATTTCTTGGTTGTTTTTGCGGCGCCGGAGTTGCGCAACAGAGCTTTGGCGGCGGGCACCGTCGAGCACGGGTTCTTCAAGCTGTTCGTCAAACCATGGCTCAAGCAAGCTCTTGCTGTTACGAGAGTAATGCGCACTCAAGTGGACATTATGATTGAGGGGATCCCATCTCATGCATGGACGACCGAGACGGCGGCGGAGATCCTTGGCTCGTCGTGTCTGGTGGAGAGCTTGGCGCCGGAGATAGAGAATAGAGAGGACTTGTCCCTCTTTAAGCTTCGGGCATGGTGCATTGACCTGGACGAGGTTCCAGTGGCCAAGCGTATCTGGGTGCCAGAGCCGGAGGTATTTGGAGGTCCGGCGGCCCGGCGGCCCACGTCGCGAGCCCTGCTGGAGTACAAGACGCTCATTCACATTGGGCGGATGCGAGATCATGAGGGACCGGAGCGCTGGTTGCGGCCGCCTAGTTCGGATGGGAGCGGCCAAAGCGGGATGCCGGACGAATCCGAGGACTTCTCCGGTCAGGGCGAGTGGCGTGTATTGCCGTGGACAAGGGGTGTTCGTGATCACCGCGGTGGGGCGCCGGCAAGCGGAGTGCACGGTGGTTCCTATCTGCATGCGCTGACGGGGCGCATCGGGCCGTCAGAATGGAGGATCCCGCCTATGGCTCGTGGCACGGAGGCGATGGCGCGCGCACCGGTGATCACCACCGCGGCTGTGACGACGGGAGCGAGGCGGCAGGTCGAGGATACAGCTGTGCATGTGCCACCAGCAGCGCAGAGGCAGGTTGAGGATGCAGTTGTTCGCGCGCCACATGCAGCGAGGCTGGCCACAGAAGATCCGGGTCCGAACCATGGGGCCAGGCCTACGCCTGAGGCTGCAGTGGCTGTTGTGGTGCAGGGTGGCCCGATTGGCTCGTTTGAAACAACCATTGACCAAGGAGAGACCGGGGATCACGTGGCCAATAATGGAGGCATGCAGCTGATGATTGATGTGGGGCCTACTACCGATCCTGAGGGAACAGATAAGGTGCAGGACATTGCGGCATTGGTGGATCCCATGGCGGTTGGCCAAGCGCTGGTCGAGACGCACCAGGAGGCGGCTTTGGGGGATTCAAATCCCGCCAACTCTTCCGCTGCTGATCCGGTGGGGGCGGACAACACCAAATCACAGGCTGTGGTTGAGGAGGTGGCCCCACTGGTGGATGTTCATGCGCAGGAAAAGGGGCGCCGGGAGGCGGTTTTGGGGGACGCAAATCCCGCCTTCCAGGCCACAGCTGTCTCGGTGGGGTCCGCCAACACCCAATCCCAGGATTTTGATCAGGGCGTGGCCCCACTGGCGCCGCTGCCAGACAATACCGCGGTGGGGCGGGTGCCGATTCGGGACTTGCTGCAGCTAGCGACAACAAAGGAGACAGACCGCCCATCAGGTGATTGGGTCGATCCGGGGCCCAGTCCACAGGAGTTTGGTGCGAGATTTGAGGAGGCCGACGTGACCACGTCCAATGCTTGCATGCAAGTGCCGTTGCATGGCGGAAATGCTTCTGTTACTGGTGCAAACACCACGCAACATTGCGAGAAGAGCTTGTCTGCGAAAGAAATAGCTGCGCTTGGGAACATCTGTGGCACCCCGGCTCAGAGCAACCGGTTTACCTTGCATTGCCAGCCCAGAGATCGAGTCTTCTGGCAATACACAACAACATGGTACAGAAACAACCGCTTTATTGATGCTAGCGGATTACATAGGTCCGATATTACATCGAGATACGAGGCCAAGCGGCACACCCGGTGCTGCTGGACAGTATGTACATTATTTAATGAACATGACGGGGCCTCGATCACATGAACTACGCGGTAGCGGAAGAATGACGAAGTGGAACTCCATAGCACAGGGACACCGACGTGGACACGGCCTAGACACGAGATGCGCTCTGATGCGAACCGACTTGCCTGAAAGCTGGCATAACACGCCAGGTCAGTACATTGAATGTACTTGCAAGCTCACAACAAACATAAGCACGATGACAGACAATATCATGATAATTAATCAGATTAATTCAATGCAAGAAATACTACAGATGTAATGCAAACAATACGTGCTCCGAGTCTCACGGACTCGCTTACCAGACGGTTACCACGTAACCAAACGGTGACCGTACCGGGGTCACACCTGAAACCAATCACTCATGAACACCTCAAGAGTTCATGCTTCATCACGAACCAATGCATCACAACAATCACTTAGTTTGCAAGATTTATTATAAAAGTTGATCCATGGTGTGACTTACTCACGAGTTATGCCCATAACCGAGGACGCGGCTATCGATAGATTAAATACACTCTGCAGAGGTAGCGCACTTTACCCACACTACGGAACACCTGGCCTCGCATTCCCATTCGGGTAGACCAAAGCATTCCGACGAAACCCTCCCTTTGTCATGCACTCTCCCCGGCCACTCCGACCAACTCCCTCTCAGGGCTAGGTCTTGGGTGGCCCCATGTCTACCAAAGACACCAACAGCCACCGTCGTGGCAAAACGGTCCCAAACGGGGACAAGGTACCATAAAAACAAAAATGAGCACACAAGGTTATGTCTGCCTACCGGGCCAGGGTATGCACGCCCATAACCTTCCCTCGTGGGAGGCACCGGTGAGAGCCACAACAAAGGACCGAATCAAGACCTTCCCACAAGGTAAATGTGGTCGCACTGAATTAAAAACCCGATTCAGTGGCACCATGATGTGATCAACATCATATTCAAGTTGAACTTAATCAAGTTTAGCTTTGATAAAAACTTTTTATCGCAAACATGATATAATGCAATAATCATGCAACTACTCGACATGCAAAGCAAACAACTCATAGTCATGGATCAAACTTAACAACATAAATATCTTGCAATACTCAGAATCAAAACTTCTCTGGTTCTAACTCATTTTTATTATCCAGCAATATTTTTATTAGTTCATCATTTAATTGAAAATGTCACTAATAAAATAACTATCATTAATTTCCATAGCAATATGTCTAGTGCAAAATCCTACTGTACTTAGTCAAACAAGTTCATGCATTCAACCAGTAACTAAAACAAGCATATCAAGCATGATAAAGTAACAAGCAATTAACCAAATTTATTTATCAAATTTTAAATGCAAATAAGAACTCATATTCAAGTAGAAAATCACAGATATTGAAATAACACCATCCAAATGCTGGTGTGGCTTGCCTTAGTGTAGAGGAGGATCACACCCCTCTTGGTTTGCTTCAAGACAAGCTTCTCCTTCTGAAAAGAATTCAAAACCACAAAAATAATTGTCAAAACACATTCTAAAAATCACCAGAAATTCTAGACAGCAAGGAAAAATCCACCCTTTGGTGTGCTGCTAGAGCTTTTTGAAACAAAGACAATGCAAAAAGAATCAAATCATTTGGACTTATGGTTTAGAAATGGTGGCTGGTCAAACTTTAGTCAAATTTCTGAATAATATTTGAATTAAACAGAAATCCTGGGGGGGTGACGTCGAAGGCGTAAAGCGGGAGTGCGCCTCCACTCGTACCGCTTCGGGCGCGAGTGGTGAGGCTGACACTGGGCCCCGCCTGTCAGGAGAGAGAGAGGGGGATCGAGATCAGAGAGGGGCGGCGCATCGCCGGAGCTCACGCCGGCGACGGGGGGGTTTGGAGCTAGGCTAGAGGGATAAGATTGAAGCGGGGCTCGCGGTGCACCTGCCCGTACCTGTGGCTTGGCGTGGGGTGGATGGAGCTGCTCGCGGTTGAGCTCGCAAGCTATGGTGGCGGACGGGTTTCGCCGGAGAGGTAGAAGACGACGGCTAGGGGCGGCTCCGAGGGCTCAGCGGCATCCAGGCAGCACCAACAGACCACCAATGCCCCGCCCAAGCAGTTGCTTGAGCTCGAGAGGCACCGGAGAGCGGCGGCTGGCCTGTGGGGATCGCCGGAGTCCTCTGGTCGGGGCGACGGCCAGAGGCCTGCCCGACCGAGTTGGGGTCGTTCTACGTGTTCATGGAGGTGGTGTGGAGTGGTGCTTGGCTAGGATTCGAGGCGGGGTCGCTATATATAGCCGGAGCGAGGGGGGAACGTGTCGCCGCCGGAGCTCTCTGGACACGCGGCGAACGGTGACGAGAAGCTCCAAAGCGAGGGGGCAAACACTCAGCGTCAACGCAGGAGCTTGCCCACGCTCGCGGACGAGCACAGGAGGCGGTGGAGGAAGTGGACAAGTGCACGCGCGCACTGTGGCATTTTGGCCACGACGCGCCCGTGCTTGCTGCGGCGGCTCCGGCGTCGACGAGCGCCAGGGAGCGGTCAAGGGTGATGGGTCGGGGTCGGTGGCGTGGCGTGGCGCGGCAGGCGTCGGCGAGCGCTGGAACGAGCACGCGTGAAACAGAGGGGAAAACGGCAGCCAGAGCGCGTCGAGACGCTGCCAGGCGCTGTGTCCTCGCGTGGTCACCAAGCTGGCATGGTCAAGACGACGCCCAGGCGCGGCCAAACCTTGTCTATGCGTTCGTCCGTGCAGTGTTTAGTCTAGGAGTGGTGATAGCTCATGCTCAGGCCGACCAGATTTGACTAAACCAAGCTGGCAAGTTTCTGACCAGAAACTTGGTCGCCAAGTTTGGCCACCTTCTCGAAGGCCATTAGGGCTGATCTCCTGGGATTTAGGGTTTCTTAGGAGGGTGTTTAAGCTCAAGAAAGATCAAGGCCAAAAGCTCAAGGAAAAATGCACTTGCTGTACAAAGTGCATTTCTGGCCTAGAATTGAAATGATTTTCTACAGCAAAAATATTACAAAAAGTGATGCAATATTTTTGCATGGGAAGGTGTGCCAAGGTTCTAAGAATATTCAGGAATTATTTCAGATTTTTCTGGGCAAGAAAAATTGGGGTTGCTTTTGAGCACAAGTTTCTGAATTGAATTTCAGCGAGAAAAATGAATATTTTTCTTTTATGAAAAATATTCATTTGAGTATTTTGGGGATTTATCAGAGGAATAAAGTAGATAGGTCACTTGGGTGAAAGTCAAGGATATGCCCAAGTGACAAGTCCATTTGAAATGATTCCAAAATCCAAATCATGTCAGGGCAAAAACCACGGTAAAAACCACGTCCGGAAGAAGAGAGAATGCAAGTCCGGAAAAAGAGAGAAGGCAAAATCCAGGCTGTCACAACATCAAGACGTTTTGCGTTGGGTTGCTTAAAAAGCTCGCCCCGCCGCTTCTCAAGGAGTTCGAAGGTATGCGAGGGGTCAAAACTGGCCAAGACCCATTCACCCCACGCCGCACAACTCGGTTCGTTTATGCTAACAGCTCTAGGAAGACGAAGGCCTCGGCAGCTAAATCGGTGTTGTTTAGAACCCTGGGCCTGGACTGTGAAGATCTGGCGGTCTCGGAGGATGCGCTAGGTCAGCTCCGCACAATCTTCGACTCACCACTCCAGGAGCCGTAGTTGAGGGCCATCGCGGCTATCTTCGGGAAGGCGATACCGCTCAACCTCGCGGAGGAGGCAGGGTTGGCTGAGCCGATCTTGGCGCAGTAGGCACGTGGATGCCGATGGTGTTGGAGGCATCTTGTTCCGATGTCGTTCAACGCGTTGGAGTTAGTGTGTTGGAATGTTAGAGGCCTTAATAATCCGGCCAAAAGAAAGGCGCTTATGGGTTTTGTGGATTCTACTCGTGCGGCGATTGTTTGTATTCTAGAAACTAAACTTGAGGTGGTGGACACTTTTGTAATCTTGCAATGCATGGGGCCGAACTATGATGGTTTCACTTACTTACCGGCGTCGGACACTAGAGGCGGCATCTTTGTGGCATGGGACACCACACGGGTCCTCTTGTCAAACTATGTCAACGACTCCCATAGCATTTCGGCATACGTCTCGCCCAAGGAGGGAGAGCCATGGTGGCTCACAGTAGTATATGGGCCTCAGGAAGATGAGCGCAAAATTAACTTCCTTAATGAGCTCTCTGAGCGTAGATCTCTATGTCCAGGGCCATGGCTAGTCTTGGGAGATTTCAACCTCATCCTTTATGCGGCAGACAAAAGCAACTCTAACTTGGACAGGAGAATGATGGGGAAGTTCAAACGCTTTGTGGATGATAACGCGCTCAAGGAGCTCTTCTTGCATGGACGCAAATTCACGTGGAGCAACGAAAGGGAGACGCCCACGCTCACTAAGATTGATCGTGCTTTTGTTTCCGTTGATTGGGAGCTTGATCACCCGGAGTGCTTGCTGCAAGCTCTATCTACCGAGCACTCCGATCACTGCCCACTCCATCTTGCACTGGAGGAGCACATGCATGCCAGAAGGAGGTTCCGCTTTGAAAAGTTCTGGGTCAAAATGGATGGGTTTTTGGATGTTGTCAAGGAGGCCTGGGTCTGCGATCCGGATATCACCGACCCGTTCATGCGCTTAGACATCATGCTACGTAACACAGCCCGAGCGCTTGCTACATGGGGGCAAAAGGAGATTGGGAACATAAAGCTGCAAATTGCTATTGCGAATATTGTCATCTTGCGGTTTGATTGCGCTCAGGAGAACCGTATCCTGACTGAGGAGGAGAGATGGCTTAGGCGAACCCTAAAATAGCTGGTACTAGGGCTGGCATCCCTAGAGAGGACCATTGTGCGACAGAGGTCAAGAATTACATGGCTTCAAGAAGGGGACGCTAACACGCAGTTGTTCCACCTGGTAGCGAATGGGAGACGTATGAAAAACTACATCCCTTCCTTGACCATGGATGGGTGCATCATCACGGATCAGAAAGGCAAGGAGGAAGCCTTCTATAAAGCTTACAAGGATCTGCTAGGCAAGGATGGAGCACGTGATTTTACGCTAGATTTGGAGGGACTTGGTGTCACGGCCATTGATCTTTCGGACCAAGATCGCGTGTTCTTGGAAGATGAAATCTGGGCAGTTATCAAGGATTTTCCTTCGGACAAAGCACCTGGGCTGGACGGGTTCATTGGCATTTTCTTTCAAAAAGCGTGGGAGATTATCAAGGTGGATCTAGTTTCTGTGATCCACAGGTTGTTCCTTGGCAATGGAAGGGGATTTGGAAGGCTCAACCAAGCTTTGATCACCCTGATACCGAAGACACCGGAAGCATGCGCGGTATTCGACTTCTAGCCTATTTGCCTCGTGCACAGTATGCCCAAGATAGCTTCCAAGCTGTTGACTGCGAGGCTAAGACCGCGCATGGGAGAACTTGTTCAGACGAACCAGTCCGCATTCATTAAGGGCAGATGCTTACATGACAACTTTCTACTGGTTCGGCAAATGGCGCGCACGCTGCATAGGAGGAAAGCCAAGGGAGTGATGCTCAAGCTTGACATAACAAAAGCTTTTGATTCGCTGGCGTGGCCGTTTCTGTTTGAGGTGTTAAGAGCCAAGGGATTCTCGGAGCGCTGGATCTCTTGGATTGCGATCTTCCTCACCACTGCCAGCTCGAGGGTTCTAGTGAATGGATGTGCTGGTGACAAGTTCATGCATGCTAAAGGGCTGAGGCAAGGGGACTCGATATTCCCCTTGCTTTTTGTTATTGCCATGGACGTGCTCACGGCAATCATATCCAAGGCGCATGAGGCACGAGTGCTTAGTACCATCAATGGCTGTAGTCCAATGCAGCGCTTGTCCCTGTATGCTGATGATGTGGTGCTCTTCATAAAACCAGCATGGCCAGACCTTATGTTCGTTAAAGAAATCCTTGCTATATTCGGAGTGGCATCGGGGCTCAAAGTGAACTATTCCAAATCTGCGGCAATCTTGATCAGAGCAGAAAATGAGGATGAAGAGCTTGTTAAGTCTGCGCTGCCATGGAGAATTGACACATTTCCATGCAAATACCTTGGGCTCCAGCTTAGCATCAGGCAACTCAAAAGATCAGAGTGGCAGCCGATTGTTGACACGGCTCTCCACATCATGCCAGGATGGCAAAGGGGTCTCGTGAGGAGGCCGAGGAGGCTCATTCTTGTCAATCAAGTAATGAGGGCGCGCGCTACGCACCACCTCATGATAGCGGAGGCACCCAAATGGGCGCTGGAGAGAGTGGACAAGGGTTGTCGGGCATTCTTTTGGGCCGGAACCGAGGCGGTGAATGGAGGCAAATGTGTCGTCTCATGGGCTAGGGTGTGCAGGCCTAAGCACTTGGGAGGTTTGGGTGTTATTGACCTGTCTAAACACGGCATCGCCTTAAGACTAAGATGGGAATGGCTACGACACACGGATGATTCCAGACCGTGGCAAGGCCTCAACTTGACCGCGGACAAAAAGGTGGACCAAGCCTTTGGGAGTTTAGTCAAATGGGAAGTTGGCTCAGGAAGCAAGACCTTGTTCTGGAAAGACCGATGGATACATGGAGCAGCTATTAAAGATTTTGCACCCTTAGTCGTGGCAAAGGTGCGGACACAAGTGGCAAACAGGAGACTTGTGCGGGATGCGATGCACATGCATTCATGGATGGATGATGTCGTGGGAGAGCTATGCACTGAGGGACTCGCCCAGTTCATCGGACTTTGGGAGATTCTGTTGGAAGTTTATTTGGACGCTCAGGTCGAGGACCGCCCAATCTGGGCTTGGAACACATCTGGAGTCTATACTGCATCATCTGCGTACAAGATGTTATGCGAGGGAGGAGTCAGATTCCATTGCTTCGGAGCAATTTGGAAGTGTTGGGCACCGCTTGCATGCAAGTTATTCATGTGGCTCGCGGTGCAGTATCGTCTTTGGACTTCGGACACGAGAGCTAGGCACGGATTGCAAGACCAAGCATCCAAATGTTACATGTGTGACCAGGAGGAGGATACAGTTGACCACATATTGCTGCAGTGCGTGTTCTCGCGGCAAGTGTGGTTCCGCTGCATTACTAGGATGGGGTTGACGGCCGACCTTTGCCCAACCAACGACTCTACATTGGTGCAATGGTGGACGGATACGAGAAAGCTAATAGATAAGCAGTCTCGGAAAGGATTTGACACTTTCGTGATGCTAATCTGTTGGACGATATGGAAGCAAAGGAATGCAAGGGTCTTCGGCACGGGCACGATCAAGAACGAGTGGAACACGGTAGACTCAATCTTTGATGAGTTGCGGACCTGGGCCAAAGCAGGAGCTTTTGGAGGACAACCAATCATAGAGTAGTCGCGTAGAGCTAGGGAGTGGTGTGGAGGCTTGGTTAGGGTCGGCTTGTGACTCCTAACTAGCGACATGTAATCCCTTGTACATATTTTCTCCCTTCTATAAAGCTAAGGTACGCCATTGGCGTACCCTCGAAAAAAAAATATCTTTTTCTTCTTCTTTGAAACAAAAAAGCATGGTAAAATCTGGTAATGTGATTTTGCTGAAAACGTGTTAACATGTGGCAAAACTGCTAAAAGCGGCCTATTTGTTTTTATCAGAGGTAGACAACACAAAACAATTGTACTCCTAGAATAATCTTTGACGTGATCGAAATCTTATGTTGAGTTCCGACGTATGTCTTGGAAATTGACCCCGTCGATCATGCCGACGGCGCCGCCGGGTCGAGCAGGCCACACTCGAAGTTGGTGTGCTCAAGGAACGGCCCCAGCCTGACCAGCCTCGGGATGACCACGCCGTCCCGCGCCGCGCACACCACCGGGTTGCCCCACTGCACCAGCGCGCCGACGAGCCCCGCGCGCGCCGTCAGCGGGAACACGCGCCCCCACCTCTCGCTCTCGTACCCGCGCAACGCCACGCCGACGTCGCCGCCCGCGAGCACCGCGGGCGCGAGGTGGCGCGCCAGGACGACGGCGTCCTCGAGCGCGCAGCACGCGCCCTGGCCGAGGTTGGGCGTCATCGGGTGCCACGCGTCGCCCACGAGCACCACGCCGCCCCTGGACGCCGGGGGCGCCAGCCCCGGCCAGAGCCAGCGGTCCACGAGGGGCGTCTTCACTACGGCGTCGTCCGGCGTGCTCCGCATCACGGCGACCAGATCGTCAGGCCAGCCCCGCACCAGTTCCAGGGCCTCCCTCTTGAGCGCCGCGCCATCCGTGGTCTTGGGCCCTGTCATGCCAATGCCAATGCCATGCAAGATCAGTCGAAGCAACTTGATCAAAGCTGCATGAGCTCGCCCTCTCATGTCATACCAAAATTGCAGCCTCCTAGATACCTGGGGTTTCGCTGTTGAAGCAGATGAACCAGTAGACTTTGGTCGGGGAGACCGGGACGAAGCCGGCGCGGACGCCCCGGCCGTAGAGTTCACCTTGGACTCGAACGGCTGCCCGCCGGCGTAGTCCGCGAGGCCACGGAACGCCATGTGCCCCACGTACCGGGGCTCCGAGAACCCCATCCACCTCGCGATCGGGGAGTTGACGCCGTCGCAGCCCAGCACCACTTTGGACAGGAGCTGCCTCCCGTCCTGGAGCTCCAGCAGGGTGCCGTCGGGCCCTTGGCCGGCGACGGATTTGAGCTTGGACGAGAAGGAGATGGCGCCTGGCGGGAGCTTGGAGGCCAGCGTCGCGAGAAGCGCTCCCCTCTCCACCGCCCGCACCTCCTGCCTGACACATACGTACATCCATAATTAAAGCAGAGCAAATCGATGCAAGAACACAAGGCAAGTGTTGATGCATACGTACCCAGGAGCCTCTTCCTCGAAGGAGAACTCGCGCAGGTCACGCCCGCCCGCCGACGACCGCATCCTCATCCTGCGATCAGCTGAAACCTCGCAGTTTAAGGGGAGAGAAGCACTGGACCCGTGAAGGAAGGAGAGAGGAGAATTGCTAGGTAGGTGTACCCCTGGACGCGGAGGTACTTGGCCCGGAGCTCGTCCGCGACGCCGATGGAGTCCAGCACGCGCCACCCGTTCTTGAACAGTGTCAGCGACGTGCCGCCCGCGCGCAGGGACGGGCCCTGCTCCAGCACGGTGGCGCTCACGCCGAGCCGGCGCAGGGAGAGCGCGGTGGCCAGACCCGCGATGCCCGCACCCACGATGACGACGTCCTCCGCCTTAGGAGAGGAGGATGACGAAGACGCAGAGACGGCACCCCGGCGACGGCGGTGATACGAATAGGAACAAGGGTGACGCGCAGGGGAGGACACGAAGGTGGTCAGCGGTGCCGGTGCCATGGCAACGACGAGCGTTTCTTGGACAGGAGCTGCGGATCGGAGCACGCATATGCCCGGTGGTTTGGGGGCCTCGGGTTCGCATAGCGGGAGGATTTGGAGCCACACGTCCGGCAACAAGATTCAGAGACAGGGGACTAGACACGTCCACCACGGCACCACCTCGCTGCGATCCAGAAACTTTGCGTCTCACAGATTTACTGCGAGCTTCAGTAATCAACTCCAGCATCAATTTTTTTTTAAAAAGAAACAGATCTATTATAAAGATTCATCAGGAGTATAAGGCACCTTAAACGTAATAAAAATTACCATGAACCACCGAACGACCATTGCCGCCGCCAGAACGAGCTCGGACACGCCGGTGTCGCCGTTCCCATATCGGAGTCGGCCTGACCTTATCGATGCAGCCGGGAAGTCTTCGTGCACGTGCCAGCATCACTTAGGGCAACTCCAACACACAGGACGCAAACGAACACAAATTTTATCCGCTTTTCGTCCACTTGGATCGGCCGATGGCATGTTGTCCAACCGTGTCCGCTCAAACCTGCCCGGTGCGCCCAACAGGCCGATGCATTTTTGTGCACTCGTCCGAAGCGAATTTAATCTAAAATTGACCAACGGTCATAGTACATGCCAGCGGCCATGCAACAGCCGCCATACATGCCAGTGGCTGACACCCTTGTCAGCATACGAAAAGGGTCATAGTTCATGCATCTTGGTCATGTCGGCACACACGCCGGCATACAAAAATGATGGAGCTCTCGGCCATAGATCAATCATCTAGCTTGAGCACCGCCTTTTGCTTCTTCTTGAACCATGGTGTTCTCCTCGGGGACACCTTGCCCAAGTCCACCGTCATGATCTCCACCTCCACCATAAAAGCGAGCCCCACCTATCTTGCTTTGGTCTTGGCCTTTGCCGCCTCAATCTTGAGCTTCTTCGTTTGGACGCTCTCCTCGACCTCGAGCTTCTTCTTTTGTATCTCAAGGTAGGCCTTCATTTGCTCATCTTTCTCTTGGCGCATCTTCTCATCCCTTACTTCCTTTTGGGTCATCATTCCTTGCAAAGTTTCTTGCAAGGTGAATGTCGCCGCATCATGCTTCTCATCCCACTTGGAGTTGGTCACCCCCCTCGTCCGCTTCTCTCCTTCACCATGCTCTTCGACGGTCGCCAGCCCTCCATTCTTCTTTCGGGCAGCATATTGCTCCCTAAACTTTTCACAATCATTAATGATCAACCAACAATGGGTAAGGGTGAATGGCTTGTTCTCATGTTGAGACTTGAATGCTTTCAAAGTTTGGAATGCCTACAAATGAAAATGAAGGCAACAATGTACATTCATATGCAATGGACATGCAAGCATCAATCAATGCTAACATAAACGAATAAGAAGAAATTGTATACCATGTCTTTGATGCCTAGGCCACTCGTGCAACGGCCTTCGATGCTCCCAAGGGTGGCACAAAACTTGTGCACTCTTGTTGGATGAACCTCCACCTCTTTGAGACGGACACACACCCACGTTTGCTCTCAAACTTGTAGGGCGGGAACTTCCTACGCTCATGGAAGTACGTATGGACTCTCCCCCCAAAATGTTGATCCTTTTTGCTCTGCGTCGACCTTGGCATCTTGACCAATTTCCTTCCAACCTTCGCAAATGAGCTTGTCCTCATCTGTTGCATATGCCTTGGTCCGAATGCTTTGCTGCCTCTTCCTTTGTGCATTGGCTTGTTGAGTGAGCTCGTCGGCAAACAAAGGTTCCCCCTCAATGTCCACATCATCTTCTTCCTGTTGGACGTAGTCTTCTTCCCATTGGTTGCCGGTGTCATCTTGGGTGAAGGGGTCAGTGTTGGGGAACGTAGCATGCAATTTCAAAAAAAATTCCTACGCTCACGCAATATCTATCTAGGAGATGCATAGCAATGAGAGGGGAGAGTGTGTCCACGTACCCTCATAGACCGAAAGCGGAAGCGTTTACTTAACGCGGTTGATGTAGTCGAACGTCTTCTCGATCCAACCGATCAAGCACCGAACGTATGTCACCTCCGAGTTATGCACGCGTTCAACTCGATGACGTCCCTCGAACTCTTGATCCAGCAAAGTGTCAAGGGAGAGTTTCGTCAGCATGACGGCGTGGTGACGGTGATGATGAAGTGATCCGCGCAGGGCTTCGCCTAAGCACTACGTGAATATGACCGGAGGCGTAAACTGTGGAGGGGGGCGCCGCACATGGCTTGGAACAATTGATCTGTTTTAGAGGCGCCCCCACCCCCGTATATAAAGGAGGGAGAGGGGAGGAGGCCGGCCCTAGGCGCGCCCCAAGTAGGAGGAGTCCTACTTGGGCTCCTAGTAGGATTCGGCCCCCCTTCCTTTTACCGGAGGGGGAAAGGGGGAAGGAGTGAGAGAGGGAGAAGGAAAGGGGGGCGCCGCCCCCTCCCCTAGTCCAATTCGGACTCCTCCCTTGTGGGGGGCGCGCCACCCCTATGTGGGCTGGTGTGCCTCCCTCCTATGGCCCATATGGCCCATATCTTCCCCCGGGGGTTCCAGTAACCCCCCCCCCGGTACTCCGATATGTACCCGATACATTCCGAAACACTTCCGGTGTCCGAATACTATCATCCAATATATCAATCTTTACCTCTCGATCATTTCGAGGCTCCTCGTCACGTCCGTGATCTCATCCGGGACTCCGAACAACATTCGGTCACCAAATCACATAACTCATATAATACAAATCGTCATCGAACGTTAAGCGTGCGGACCCTACGGGTTCGAGAACTATGTAGACATGACCGAGACACCTCTCCGGTCAATAACCAACAGCGGAACCTGGATGCTCATATTGGTTCCTACATATTCTACGAAGATCTTTATCGGTCGTACCGCAATGACACAATACGTAATTCCCCTTGTCATCGGTATGTTACTTGCCCGAGATTCGATCGTCGGTATCTTCATACCTAGTTCAATCTCGTTACTGACAAGTCTCTTTACTCGTTCCGTAATGCATCATCCCGCAACTAACTCATTAGTCACATTGCTTGCAAGGCTTATCATGATGTGCATTTCCGAGAGGGCCCAGAGATACCTCTCCGATACTCGGAGTGACAAATCCTAATCTCGATCTATGCCAACCCAACAAACACCTTCCGAGATACCTGTAGAGCATCTTTATAATCACCCAGTTACGTTGTGATGTTTGATAGCACACAAGGTATTCCTCTGTTATCCGGGAGTTGCATAATCTCATAGTCAAAGGAATATGTATAAGTCAAGAAGAAAGCAATAGCAATAAAACTTAACGATCATTATGCTAAGCTAACGGATGGGTCTTGTCCATCACATCATTCTCCTAATGATGTGATCCTCATCAAATGACAACTCATGTCTATGGTTAGGAAACTTAACCATCTTTGATTAACGAGCTAGTCTAGTAGAGGCTTACTAGGGACACTGTGTTATGTCTATGTATTCACACATGTATCAAGTTTCCGGTTAATACAATTCTAGCATGAATAATAAACATTTATCATGACATAAGGAAAAATAAATAACAACTTTATTATTGCCTCTAGGGCATATTTCCTTCAGTTTCCCACTTGCACTAGAGTCAATAATCTAGATTACACAGTAATGATTCTAACACCCATGGAGTCTTGGTGCTGATCATGTTTTGCTCATGAGAGAGGCTTAGTCAACAGGTCTGCAACATTCAGATCCATATGTATCTTGCAAATCTCTATGTCTCCCTCCTTGACTTGATCGCGGATGGAATTGAAGCGTTTCTTGATGTGTTTGGTTCTCTTGTGAAATCTGGATTTCTTTGCCAAGGCAATTGCTCCAGTATTGTCACAAAAGATTTTCATTGGACCCGATGCACCCCCCCCCCCCCCCCCCCCCCCCCCCCCCCCCCCCCCCCCCCCCCCCCCCCCCCCCCCCCCCCCCCCCCCCCCCCCCCCCCCCCCCCCCCCCCCCCCCCCCCCCCCCCCCCCCCCCCCCCCCCCCCCCCCCCCCCCCCCCCCCCCCCCCCCCCCCCCCCCCCCCCCCCCCCCCCCCCCCCCCCCCCCCCCCCCCCCCCCCCCCCCCCCCCCCCCCCCCCCCCCCCCCCCCCCCCCCCCCCCCCCCCCCCCCCCCCCCCCCCCCCCCCCCCCCCCCCCCCCCCCCCCCCCCCCCCCCCCCCCCCCCCCCCCCCCCCCCCCCCCCCCCCCCCCCCCCCCCCCCCCCCCCCCCCCCCCCCCCCCCCCCCCCCCCCCCCCCCCCCCCCCCCCCCCCCCCCCCCCCCCCCCCCCCCCCCCCCCCCCCCCCCCCCCCCCCCCCCCCCCCCCCCCCCCCCCCCCCCCCCCCCCCCCCCCCCCCCCCCCCCCCCCCCCCCCCCCCCCCCCCCCCCCCCCCCCCCCCCCCCCCCCCCCCCCCCCCCCCCCCCCCCCCCCCCCCCCCCCCCCCCCCCCCCCCCCCCCCCCCCCCCCCCCCCCCCCCCCCCCCCCCCCCCCCCCCCCCCCCCCCCCCCCCCCCCCCCCCCCCCCCCCCCCCCCCCCCCCCCCCCCCCCCCCCCCCCCCCCCCCCCCCCCCCCCCCCCCCCCCCCCCCCCCCCCCCCCCCCCCCCCCCCCCCCCCCCCCCCCCCCCCCCCCCCCCCCCCCCCCCCCCCCCCCCCCCCCCCCCCCCCCCCCCCCCCCCCCCCCCCCCCCCCCCCCCCCCCCCCCCCCCCCCCCCCCCCCCCCCCCCCCCCCCCCCCCCCCCCCCCCCCCCCCCCCCCCCCCCCCCCCCCCCCCCCCCCCCCCCCCCCCCCCCCCCCCCCCCCCCCCCCCCCCCCCCCCCCCCCCCCCCCCCCCCCCCCCCCCCCCCCCCCCCCCTCGCGAGGCCAAAAATTATATATATAATTACGATCACGATGAACAAGATGCATGGGATAAAACTTCTGATGAAATTCCAATTTCAATCGCTTGTAGTTCCACGATCTCATATCATCACATAGCCTATACCATGTCAATGCATCTCCCTTCAAAGATAAAGGGAAGACCTTCTTCTTCATAACATCATCAGGCATACTAGCAAGCTTAAATAATCCACAAACTTCATCTACATAGATTAGGTGCTCATCAGGATGTAATGTTCCATCTCCTGCAAAAGGATTAGCTAGCAGTTTTTCTATCATACCCGAAGGAATTTCAAAGTAGACATTTTCATTTTCAGTAGGTTCAGTAGGTTGAGGAGCAATTCTTTGCTCTACTGGTCGGGGTGAAGATACCCCTAACAAGCCCCTCAGAGGATTACTTTCCATAGTAACAAGTGAGGGAGTCCTGGATTAAGGGGTCCTCGGACAGCCGGACTATATACTTTAGCCGGACTGTTGGACTATGAAGATACAAGATTGACCCCCCCCCCCCCCCCCCCCCCCCCCCCCCCCCCCCCCCCCCCCCCCCCCCCCCCCCCCCCCCCCCCCCCCCCCCCCCCCCCCCCCCCCCCCCCCCCCCCCCCCCCCCCCCCCCCCCCCCCCCCCCCCGGTAGTAACTTGATCTGAAGTTTCATGATCATCATCATTAGCTTCCTCACTAGTTGGTGTAGGCATCACGAGAACGGTTTTCTGTGATGAGCTACTTTCCAATTCGAGAGAAGGTACAATTACCTCATCAAGTTCTACTTTCCTCCTATTCACTTCTTTCGAGAGAAACTCCTTCTCTAGAAATTCTTTAAACTTTTCAAATGTTTCAGACTTGTGTTTCATTAAGTAGATATACCCATATATGCTCAAATCATCTGTGAAGGTCAGAAAATAACGATACCCGCCGCGAGTCTCAACACTCATCGGACCGCATACATCGGTATGTATTATTTCCAATAAGTCAGTGGCTCGCTCCATTGTTCCGGAGAACGGAGTCTTAGTCATCTTGCCCATGAGGCATGGTTCACAAGTATCAAATGATTCATAATCAAGTGATTTCAAAAGTCCATCCGTATGGAGTTTCTTCATGCGCTTTACACCAATATGACCTAAACGGCAGTGCCACAAATATGTTGCACTATCATTGTTAACTTTGCATCTTTTGCCATCAATATTATGAATATGTGTATCACCACGATCGAGATTCAACAAAAATAGACCACTCTTCAAGGGTGGATGACCATAAAAGATATTACTCATATAAATAGAACAACCATTATTCTCTGATTTAAATGAATAACGTCTCGCATCAAACAAGATCCAGATGTAATGTTCATGCTCAACGCTGGCACCAAATAACAATTATTCAGGTCTAAAACTAATCCCGAAGGTAGATGTAGAGGTAGCGTGCCGACGGCGATCACATCGACCTTGGAACCATCCCCGACGCGCATCGTCACCTCGTACTTAGCCAATCTTCGTTTAATCCGTAGCCCCTGTTTCGAGTTGCAAATATGAGCAACAGAACTAGTATCAAATACCCAGGCGCTACTACGAGCATTAGTAAGGTACACATGAATAACATGTATATGAAATATACCTTTGTTCACTTTGCCATCCTTCTTATCCACCAAATACTTGGGGCAGTTCCGCTTCCAATGACCAGTCCCTTTGCAGTAGAAACACGCAGTTTCAGGCTTGGGTCCAGACTTGGGCTTCTTCCCGGGAGTGACAACTTGCTTGCCATTCTTCTTGAAGTTCCCCTTCTTTCCCTTGCCCTTTTTCTTGAAACTAGTGGTCTTGTTAACCATCAACACTTGATGCTCTTTCTTGATTTCTACCTCCGCAGCTTTGAGCATAGCGAAGAGCTTGAGAATTGTCTTATCCATCCCTTGCATATTATAGTTCATCACGAAGCCTTTGTAGCTTGGTGGCAGTGATTGAAGAACTCTGTCAATAACACTATCATCCGGAAGATTAACTCCCAGCTGAGTCAAGTGGTTATGGTACCCAGACATTCTGAGTATGTGTTCATTGACAGAATTGTTCTCCTACATCTTGCAGTTATAGAACTTGTTGGAGACTTCATATCTCTCAACTCGGGCATTTGCTTGAAATATTAACTTCAACTCATGGAACATCTCATATGGTCCATGACGTTCAAAACGTCTTTGAAGTCCCGATTCTAAGCCGTAGAGCATGGCACACTGAACTATAGAGTAGTCATCAGATCGCATCTGCCAGACGTTCAAAGCGTCTACATTAGCGGGAGGGGGCTTTTCACCTAGTGGTGCATCAAGGACATAATTCTTCTGTGCAGCAATGAGGATAATCCTCAAGTTATGGACCCAGTCCGTGTAGTTGCTACCATCATCTTTCCACTTAGCTTTCTCTAGGAACGCACTAAAATTCAAGGGAATGGTAGCACGGGCCATTGATCTACAACATAGATATGCAAAAACTATTAGGACTAAGTTCATGATAAATTAAGTTCAATTAATCATATTACTTAAGAACTCCCACTTAGATAGACATCCCTCGAGTCATCTAAATGATCACGTGATCCATATCAACTAAACCATGTCCGATCATCACGTGAGATGGAGTAGTTTTCAATGGTGAACATCTCTATGTTGATCATATCTACTATATGATTCATGTTCGACCTTTCGGTCTCCAGTGTTCCCAGGCCATGTCTGTACATGCTAGGCTCGTCAGGTTTAACCCGAGTATTCCGCACGTGCAAAACTGTCTTGCACCCATTGTATGTGAATGTAGAGCTTATCACACCCGATCATCACATGGTGTCTCGGCACGACGAACTGTCGCAATGGTGCATACTCAGGGAGAACACTCCCCCCCCCCCCCCCCCCCCCCCCCCCCCCCCCCCCCCCCCCCCCCCCCCCCCCCCCCCCCCCCCCCCCCCCCCCCCCCCCCCCCCCCCCCCCCCCCCCCCCCCCCCCCCCCCCCCCCCCCCCCCCCCCCCCCCCCCCCCCCCCCCCCCCCCCCCCCCCCCCCCCCCCCCCCCCCCCCCCCCCCCCCCCCCCCCCCCCCCCCCCCCCCCCCCCCCCCCCCCCCCCCCCCCCCCCCCCCCCCCCCCCCCCCCCCCCCCCCCCCCCCCCCCCCCCCCCCCCCCCCCCCCCCCCCCCCCCCCCCCCCCCCCCCCCCCCCCCCCCCCCCCCCCCCCCCCCCCCCCCCCCCCCCCCCCCCCCCCCCCCCCCCCCCCCCCCCCCCCCCCCCCCCCCCCCCCCCCCCCCCCCCCCCCCCCCCCCCCCCCCCCCCCCCCCCCCCCCCCCCCCCCCCCCCCCCCCCCCCCCCCCCCCCCCCCCCCCCCCCCCCCCCCCCCCCCCCCCCCCCCCCCCCCCCCCCCCCCCCCCCCCCCCCCCCCCCCCCCCCCCCCCCCCCCCCCCCCCCCCCCCCCCCCCCCCCCCCCCCCCCCCCCCCCCCCCCCCCCCCCCCCCCCCCCCCCCCCCCCCCCCCCCCCCCCCCCCCCCCCCCCCCCCCCCCCCCCCCCCCCCCCCCCCCCCCCCCCCCCCCCCCCCCCCCCCCCCCCCCCCCCCCCCCCCCCCCCCCCCCCCCCCCCCCCCCCCCCCCCCCCCCCCCCCCCCCCCCCCCCCCCCCCCCCCCCCCCCCCCCCCCCCCCCCCCCCCCCCCCCCCCCCCCCCCCCCCCCCCCCCCCCCCCCCCCCCCCCCCCCCCCCCCCCCCCCCCCCCCCCCCCCCCCCCCCCCCCCCCCCCCCCCCCCCCCCCCCCCCCCCCCCCCCCCCCCCCCCCCCCCCCCCCCCCCCCCCCCCCCCCCCCCCCCCCCCCCCCCCCCCCCCCCCCCCCCCCCCCCCCCCCCCCCCCCCCCCCCCCCCCCCCCCCCCCCCCCCCCCCCCCCCCCCCCCCCCCCCCCCCCCCCCCCCCCCCCCCCCCCCCCCCCCCCCCCCCCCCCCCCCCCCCCCCCCCCCCCCCCCCCCCCCCCCCCCCCCCCCCCCCCCCCCCCCCCCCCCCCCCCCCCCCCCCCCCCCCCCCCCCCCCCCCCCCCCCCCCCCCCCCCCCCCCCCCCCCCCCCCCCCCCCCCCCCCCCCCCCCCCCCCCCCCCCCCCCCCCCCCCCCCCCCCCCCCCAAGGAAATATAAATAACAACTTTATTATTGCCTCCAGGGCATATTTCCTTCAGGACTTGTTGCTTTGGCCACCATTGCCTCATTTGCGACAAACACTAGATTTGATGACAACCCGTAAAAAACAAGATTTGATGACACTTCACTAGATTCTCAAAAAGAAATAGTGACAGTCCACTATGATCTCAAAAAACATTGTGACACCCTGAAAAACAAAATTTGACTGTTCACTAATAAATAAACCCATATCAACATGACGAAACCATGTGATCATCAGAGTGAAAAAAATAAGAACAACATTGCCTTATTAATGTTTTCCATGCACACATCCATAATAACATAGTGTTGAAGATGAAGTGTCACTCTATTTTTACACTTTTTGGTTTCTACGTTTAAGAATCATGTGAATCAAGGAGATCTTAGGATTCAAATCCTCCAATATCTCTACTATTAAAAGGGATTTTGTACATTCGCAAAAAAGGGATTTTGTACGTCATCTCGTCCCTCCACCTATCATACAATCTCCCTCACCCCCATTGATTTTTTCTAAATGAATACCCCACATGCCCCTCGATCATGTACACACCATGCAGGAGACCCGTGGGGTGAAAAGAGGAAAAAAATCAACGGTTGTCGACCCACGCTCCCCCCTCGTGAGATCCCCAATTGTCGGTGCTAGACCAAAACCTAGCCTCATCTCTCTCATCGGGTCACTTGCAGCTAACAACAGAAAGTGACCATCAAAATATAACATTATACCCACAGAAAGAGACCTACAAAATACCACATTATAATAAAATAAAACACACTTCATCATCTCCCCCGCAAACCAAAGCAATTTTTTTTACGAAATCCGCAAAGCGCGTCCAATCCTTCTAGTGCTAATTAAGTATACTAAGTTGCGACCCTGGAAGAAGGTTTGGTCTTAATTCGCTCCAAGTTTGGAAGGCAACCAATTAATTGTGCAATCTGTTAAACACTTGAATCGTATCATTGGGTTGAGAGATGAGATATGAGTTGCATGATCTCATAGTCATAGGAACATGTATAAGTTATGGAGAAAGCAATAGCAACAGACTAAACGATCATCGTGCTAAGCTATTGGATGGGTCTTGTCAATCACATCATTCTCTAATGATGTGATCCCGTTAATCAAATGACAGCTCATGTCTATGGTTAGGAAACATAACCATCATTGATTCAACAAGCTAGTCAAGTAGAGGCAAACTAGTGACACTCTGTTTGTCTATATATTCACGCATGTACTAAGTTTCCGGTTAATACAATTCTAGCATGAATAATAAACATTTATCCCCCCCCCCCCCCCCCCCCCCCCCCCCCCCCCCCCCCCCCCCCCCCCCCCCCCCCCCCCCCCCCCCCCCCCCCCCCCCCCCCCCCCCCCCCCCCCCCCCCCCCCCCCCCCCCCCCCCCCCCCCCCCCCCCCCCCCCCCCCCCCCCCCCCCCCCCCCCCCCCCCCCCCCCCCCCCCCCCCCCCCCCCCCCCCCCCCCCCCCCCCCCCCCCCCCCCCCCCCCCCCCCCCCCCCCCCCCCCCCCCCCCCCCCCCCCCCCCCCCCCCCCCCCCCCCCCCCCCCCCCCCCCCCCCCCCCCCCCCCCCCCCCCCCCCCCCCCCCCCCCCCCCCCCCCCCCCCCCCCCCCCCCCCCCCCCCCCCCCCCCCCCCCCCCCCCCCCCCCCCCCCCCCCCCCCCCCCCCCCCCCCCCCCCCCCCCCCCCCCCCCCCCCCCCCCCCCCCCCCCCCCCCCCCCCCCCCCCCCCCCCCCCCCCCCCCCCCCCCCCCCCCCCCCCCCCCCCCCCCCCCCCCCCCCCCCCCCCCCCCCCCCCCCCCCCCCCCCCCCCCCCCCCCCCCCCCCCCCCCCCCCCCCCCCCCCCCCCCCCCCCCCCCCCCCCCCCCCCCCCCCCCCCCCCCCCCCCCCCCCCCCCCCCCCCCCCCCCCCCCCCCCCCCCCCCCCCCCCCCCCCCCCCCCCCCCCCCCCCCCCCCCCCCCCCCCCCCCCCCCCCCCCCCCCCCCCCCCCCCCCCCCCCCCCCCCCCCCCCCCCCCCCCCCCCCCCCCCCCCCCCCCCCCCCCCCCCCCCCCCCCCCCCCCCCCCCCCCCCCCCCCCCCCCCCCCCCCCCCCCCCCCCCCCCCCCCCCCCCCCCCCCCCCCCCCCCCCCCCCCCCCCCCCCCCCCCCCCCCCCCCCCCCCCCCCCCCCCCCCCCCCCCCCCCCCCCCCCCCCCCCCCCCCCCCCCCCCCCCCCCCCCCCCCCCCCCCCCCCCCCCCCCCCCCCCCCCCCCCCCCCCCCCCCCCCCCCCCCCCCCCCCCCCCCCCCCCCCCCCCCCCCCCCCCCCCCCCCCCCCCCCCCCCCCCCCCCCCCCCCCCCCCCCCCCCCCCCCCCCCCCCCCCCCCCCCCCCCCCCCCCCCCCCCCCCCCCCCCCCCCCCCCCCCCCCCCCCCCCCCCCCCCCCCCCCCCCCCCCCCCCCCCCCCCCCCCCCCCCCCCCCCCCCCCCCCCCCCCCCCCCCCCCCCCCCCCCCCCCCCCCCCCCCCCCCCCCCCCCCCCCCCCCCCCCCCCCCCCCCCCCCCCCCCCCCCCCCCCCCCCCCCCCCCCCCCCCCCCCCCCCCCCCCCCCCCCCCCCCCCCCCCCCCCCCCCCCCCCCCCCCCCCCCCCCCCCCCCCCCCCCCCCCCCCCCCCCCCCCCCCCCCCCCCCCCCCCCCCCCCCCCCCCCCCCCCCCCCCCCCCCCCCCCCCCCCCCCCCCCCCCCCCCCCCCCCCCCCCCCCCCCCCCCCCCCCCCCCCCCCCCCCCCCCCCCCCCCCCCCCCCCCCCCCCCCCCCCCCCCCCCCCCCCCCCCCCCCCCCCCCCCCCCCCCCCCCCCCCCCCCCCCCCCCCCCCCCCCCCCCCCCCCCCCCCCCCCCCCCCCCCCCCCCCCCCCCCCCCCCCCCCCCCCCCCCCCCCCCCCCCCCCCCCCCCCCCCCCCCCCCCCCCCCCCCCCCCCCCCCCCCCCCCCCCCCCCCCCCCCCCCCCCCCCCCCCCCCCCCCCCCCCCCCCCCCCCCCCCCCCCCCCCCCCCCCCCCCCCCCCCCCCCCCCCCCCCCCCCCCCCCCCCCCCCCCCCCCCCCCCCCCCCCCCCCCCCCCCCCCCCCCCCCCCCCCCCCCCCCCCCCCCCCCCCCCCCCCCCCCCCCCCCCCCCCCCCCCCCCCCCCCCCCCCCCCCCCCCCCCCGTCGGTAGCATCATCATCACCATCATCACGCCGTCGTGCTGACGGAACTCTCCTTCGAAGCTCTGCTGGATCGGAGTTCGTGGGACGTCATCGAGCTAAACGTGTGCTGAACTCGAAGGTGCCGTGCATTCGGTACTTGGATCGGTCGGATCGTGAAGACGTACGACTACATCAACCATGTTCTTCTAACGCTTCTGCTTTCGGTCTACGAGGGTACGTGGACACACTCTCCCCTCTCGTTGCTATGCATCACCATGATCCTGAGTGTGCGTAAGAATTTTTTTGAAATTACTACGTTCCCCAACAGTGGCATCCGAGCCAGGTTTATGCGTAGATGTTATATGCACGAGTAGAACATAAGTGAGTTGTGGGCGATACAAGTCATACTGCTTACCAGCATGTCATACTTTGGTTCGGCGGTATTGTTGGATGAAGCGGCCCGGACCGACATTACGCGTACGCTTACGCGAGACTGGTTCTACCGACGTGCTTTGCACACAGGTGGATGGCGGGTGTCAGTTTCTCCAACTTTAGTTGAACCGAGTGTGACTACGCCCGGTCCTTGTTGAAGGTTAAAACAGCACTAACTTGACGAACTATCATTGTGGTTTTTAATGCATAGGTAAGAACGGTTCTTGCTCAGCCCGTAGCAGCCACGTAAAACTTGCAACAACAAATTAGAGGACGTCTAACTTGTTTTTGCAGGGCATATTGTGATGTGATATGGTCAAGACGTGATGCGATATAAATTGTTGTATGAGATGATCATGTTTTGTTAAAGTTATCAGCAACTGGCAGAAGCCTTATGGTTGTCTCTTTACTGCATAAGATGCAAGTGCCATGTAATTGCTTTACTTTATCGCTATGCGATAGCAATAGTTGCAAAAGCAATAGCTGGTGAGACGACCATGTGACGACACGTTGATAAAAGATCAAGATGATGGAGATCATGGTGTCATGCCGGTAACAATGGAGATCATGATAGTACTTTGGAGATGGAGATCAAAAGCACAAGATGATGATGGCCATATCATGTCACATATTTTGATTGCATGTGATGTTTATCTTTTATACATCTTATTTTGCTTAGTTCGACGATAGCATTATAAGCTGATCTCTCACTAAAATTTCAAGGTAAAAGTGTTCTCCCTGAGTATGCACCGTTGCCAAAGTTCGTCGTGCCGAGACACCACGTGATGATCGGGTGTGATAAGCTCAATGTTCACCTACAACGGGTGCAAGCCAGTTTTGCACACGCAGAAATACTCGGGTTAAACTTGACGAGCCTAGCATATGCAGATATGGCCTCGGAACACTGAGACCGAAAGATCGAGCGTGAATCATATAGTAGATATGATCAACATAGTGATGTTCCCCCCCCCCCCCCCCCCCCCCCCCCCCCCCCCCCCCCCCCCCCCCCCCCCCCCCCCCCCCCCCCCCCCCCCCCCCCCCCCCCCCCCCCCCCCCCCCCCCCCCCCCCCCCCCCCCCCCCCCCCCCCCCCCCCCCCCCCCCCCCCCCCCCCCCCCCCCCCCCCCCCCCCCCCCCCCCCCCCCCCCCCCCCCCCCCCCCCCCCCCCCCCCCCCCCCCCCCCCCCCCCCCCCCCCCCCCCCCCCCCCCCCCCCCCCCCCCCCCCCCCCCCCCCCCCCCCCCCCCCCCCCCCCCCCCCCCCCCCCCCCCCCCCCCCCCCCCCCCCCCCCCCCCCCCCCCCCCCCCCCCCCCCCCCCCCCCCCCCCCCCCCCCCCCCCCCCCCCCCCCCCCCCCCCCCCCCCCCCCCCCCCCCCCCCCCCCCCCCCCCCCCCCCCCCCCCCCCCCCCCCCCCCCCCCCCCCCCCCCCCCCCCCCCCCCCCCCCCCCCCCCCCCCCCCCCCCCCCCCCCCCCCCCCCCCCCCCCCCCCCCCCCCCCCCCCCCCCCCCCCCCCCCCCCCCCCCCCCCCCCCCCCCCCCCCCCCCCCCCCCCCCCCCCCCCCCCCCCCCCCCCCCCCCCCCCCCCCCCCCCCCCCCCCCCCCCCCCCCCCCCCCCCCCCCCCCCCCCCCCCCCCCCCCCCCCCCCCCCCCCCCCCCCCCCCCCCCCCCCCCCCCCCCCCCCCCCCCCCCCCCCCCCCCCCCCCCCCCCCCCCCCCCCCCCCCCCCCCCCCCCCCCCCCCCCCCCCCCCCCCCCCCCCCCCCCCCCCCCCCCCCCAGAAATCAAGAAAAGCATCAAGTATTGATGGTTGACAAGACCACTAGTTTCAAGAAAAGGGCAAAGGGAAGAAGGGCAACTTCAAAAAGAACGGCAAGCAAGTTGCTGCTCCCGTGAAGAAGCCCAAGGCTAGACCCAAGCCTGAAACTGAGTGCTTCTACTGCAAAGGAAATGGTCACTGGAAGTGGAACTGCCCTAGATATTTGGCGGATAAGAAGGATGGCAAAGTGAACAAAGGTATATTTGATATACATGTTATTGATGTGTACTTTACTAGTGTTTATAGCAACCCCTCAGTATTTGATACTAGTTCAGTTGCTAAGATTAGTAACTCGAAACGGGAGTTGCAGAATGAACAGAGACTAGTTAAGGGTGAAGTGACGATGTGTGTTGGAAGTGGTTCCAAGATTGATATGATCATCATCGCACACTCCCTATACTTTCGGGATTAGTGTTGAACCTAAAATAAATGTTATTTGGTGTTTGCGTTGAGCATGAATATGATTTGATCATGTTTATTGCAATACCATTATTCATTTAAGTTAGAGAATAATTGTTGTTCTGTTTACATGAATAAAACCTTCTATGGTTATACACCCAATGAAAATGGTTTGTTGGATCTCGATCGTAGTGATACACATATTCATAATATTGAAGCCAAAAGATGCAAAGTTAATAATGATAGTGCAACTTATTTGTGGCACTGCCGTTTAGGTCATATTGGTGTAAAGTGCATGAAGAAACTCCATGCTGATGGGATTTTGGAATCACTTGATGCTTGCGAACCATGCCTTATGGGCAAGATGACTAAGACTGCGTTCTCCGGAACAATGGAGCGAGCAACTGACTTATTGGAAATAATACATACTGATGTATGCGATCCAATGAGTGTTGAGGCTCGCGGCGGGTATCATTATTTTCGGACCTTCACAGATGATTTGAGCAGATATGGGTATATCTACTTGATGAGACATAAGTCTGAAACATTTGAAAACCCCCCCCCCCCCCCCCCCCCCCCCCCCCCCCCCCCCCCCCCCCCCCCCCCCCCCCCCCCCCCCCCCCCCCCCCCCCCCCCCCCCCCCCCCCCCCCCCCCCCCCCCCCCCCCCCCCCCCCCCCCCCCCCCCCCCCCCCCCCCCCCCCCCCCCCCCCCCCCCCCCCCCCCCCCCCCCCCCCCCCCCCCCCCCCCCCCCCCCCCCCCCCCCCCCCCCCCCCCCCCCCCCCCCCCCCCCCCCCCCCCCCCCCCCCCCCCCCCCCCCCCCCCCCCCCCCCCCCCCCCCCCCCCCCCCCCCCCCCCCCCCCCCCCCCCCCCCCCCCCCCCCCCCCCCCCCCCCCCCCCCCCCCCCCCCCCCCCCCCCCCCCCCCCCCCCCCCCCCCCCCCCCCCCCCCCCCCCCCCCCCCCCCCCCCCCCCCCCCCCCCCCCCCCCCCCCCCCCCCCCCCCCCCCCCCCCCCCCCCCCCCCCCCCCCCCCCCCCCCCCCCCCCCCCCCCCCCCCCCCCCCCCCCCCCCCCCCCCCCCCCCCCCCCCCCCCCCCCCCCCCCCCCCCCCCCCCCCCCCCCCCCCCCCCCCCCCCCCCCCCCCCCCCCCCCCCCCCCCCCCCCCCCCCCCCCCCCCCCCCCCCCCCCCCCCCCCCCCCCCCCCCCCCCCCCCCCCCCCCCCCCCCCCCCCCCCCCCCCCCCCCCCCCCCCCCCCCCCCCCCCCCCCCCCCCCCCCCCCCCCCCCCCCCCCCCCCCCCCCCCCCCCCCCCCCCCCCCCCCCCCCCCCCCCCCCCCCCCCCCCCCCCCCCCCCCCCCCCCCCCCCCCCCCCCCCCCCCCCCCCCCCCCCCCCCCCCCCCCCCCCCCCCCCCCCCCCCCCCCCCCCCCCCCCCCCCCCCCCCCCCCCCCCCCCCCCCCCCCCCCCCCCCCCCCCCCCCCCCCCCCCCCCCCCCCCCCCCCCCCCCCCCCCCCCCCCCCCCCCCCCCCCCCCCCCCCCCCCCCCCCCCCCCCCCCCCCCCCCCCCCCCCCCCCCCCCCCCCCCCCCCCCCCCCCCCCCCCCCCCCCCCCCCCCCCCCCCCCCCCCCCCCCCCCCCCCCCCCCCCCCCCCCCCCCCCCCCCCCCCCCCCCCCCCCCCCCCCCCCCCCCCCCCCCCCCCCCCCCCCCCCCCCCCCCCCCCCCCCCCCCCCCCCCCCCCCCCCCCCCCCCCCCCCCCCCCCCCCCCCCCCCCCCCCCCCCCCCCCCCCCCCCCCCCCCCCCCCCCCCCCCCCCCCCCCCCCCCCCCCCCCCCCCCCCCCCCCCCCCCCCCCCCCCCCCCCCCCCCCCCCCCCCCCCCCCCCCCCCCCCCCCCCCCCCCCCCCCCCCCCCCCCCCCCCCCCCCCCCCCCCCCCCCCCCCCCCCCCCCCCCCCCCCCCCCCCCCCCCCCCCCCCCCCCCCCCCCCCCCCCCCCCCCCCCCCCCCCCCCCCCCCCCCCCCCCCCCCCCCCCCCCCCCCCCCCCCCCCCCCCCCCCCCCCCCCCCCCCCCCCCCCCCCCCCCCCCCCCCCCCCCCCCCCCCCCCCCCCCCCCCCCCCCCCCCCCCCCCCCCCCCCCCCCCCCCCCCCCCCCCCCCCCCCCCCCCCCCCCCCCCCCCCCCCCCCCCCCCCCCCCCCCCCCCCCCCCCCCCCCCCCCCCCCCCCCCCCCCCCCCCCCCCCCCCCCCCCCCCCCCCCCCCCCCCCCCCCCCCCCCCCCCCCCCCCCCCCCCCCCCCCCCCCCCCCCCCCCCCCCCCCCCCCCCCCCCCCCCCCCCCCCCCCCCCCCCCCCCCCCCCCCCCCCCCCCCCCCCCCCCCCCCCCCCCCCCCCCCCCCCCCCCCCCCCCCCCCCCCCCCCCCCCCCCCCCCCCCCCCCCCCCCCCCCCCCCCCCCCCCCCCCCCCCCCCCCCCCCCCCCCCCCCCCCCCCCCCCCCCCCCCCCCCCCCCCCCCCCCCCCCCCCCCCCCCCCCCCCCCCCCCCCCCCCCCCCCCCCCCCCCCCCCCCCCCCCCCCCCCCCCCCCCCCCCCCCCCCCCCCCCCCCCCCCCCCCCCCCCCCCCCCCCCCCCCCCCCCCCCCCCCCCCCCCCCCCCCCCCCCCCCCCCCCCCCCCCCCCCCCCCCCCCCCCCCCCCCCCCCCCCCCCCCCCCCCCCCCCCCCCCCCCCCCCCCCCCCCCCCCCCCCCCCCCCCCCCCCCCCCCCCCCCCCCCCCCCCCCCCCCCCCCCCCCCCCCCCCCCCCCCCCCCCCCCCCCCCCCCCCCCCCCCCCCCCCCCCCCCCCCCCCCCCCCCCCCCCCCCCCCCCCCCCCCCCCCCCCCCCCCCCCCCCCCCCCCCCCCCCCCCCCCCCCCCCCCCCCCCCCCCCCCCCCCCCCCCCCCCCCCCCCCCCCCCCCCCCCCCCCCCCCCCCCCCCCCCCCCCCCCCCCCCCCCCCCCCCCCCCCCCCCCCCCCCCCCCCCCCCCCCCCCCCCCCCCCCCCCCCCCCCCCCCCCCCCCCCCCCCCCCCCCCCCCCCCCCCCCCCCCCCCCCCCCCCCCCCCCCCCCCCCCCCCCCCCCCCCCCCCCCCCCCCCCCCCCCCCCCCCCCCCCCCCCCCCCCCCCCCCCCCCCCCCCCCCCCCCCCCCCCCCCCCCCCCCCCCCCCCCCCCCCCCCCCCCCCCCCCCCCCCCCCCCCCCCCCCCCCCCCCCCCCCCCCCCCCCCCCCCCCCCCCCCCCCCCCCCCCCCCCCCCCCCCCCCCCCCCCCCCCCCCCCCCCCCCCCCCCCCCCCCCCCCCCCCCCCCCCCCCCCCCCCCCCCCCCCCCCCCCCCCCCCCCCCCCCCCCCCCCCCCCCCCCCCCCCCCCCCCCCCCCCCCCCCCCCCCCCCCCCCCCCCCCCCCCCCCCCCCCCCCCCCCCCCCCCCCCCCCCCCCCCCCCCCCCCCCCCCCCCCCCCCCCCCCCCCCCCCCCCCCCCCCCCCCCCCCCCCCCCCCCCCCCCCCCCCCCCCCCCCCCCCCCCCCCCCCCCCCCCCCCCCCCCCCCCCCCCCCCCCCCCCCCCCCCCCCCCCCCCCCCCCCCCCCCCCCCCCCCCCCCCCCCCCCCCCCCCCCCCCCCCCCCCCCCCCCCCCCCCCCCCCCCCCCCCCCCCCCCCCCCCCCCCCCCCCCCCCCCCCCCCCCCCCCCCCCCCCCCCCCCCCCCCCCCCCCCCCCCCCCCCCCCCCCCCCCCCCCCCCCCCCCCCCCCCCCCCCCCCCCCCCCCCCCCCCCCCCCCCCCCCCCCCCCCCCCCCCCCCCCCCCCCCCCCCCCCCCCCCCCCCCCCCCCCCCCCCCCCCCCCCCCCCCCCCCCCCCCCCCCCCCCCCCCCCCCCCCCCCCCCCCCCCCCCCCCCCCCCCCCCCCCCCCCCCCCCCCCCCCCCCCCCCCCCCCCCCCCCCCCCCCCCCCCCCCCCCCCCCCCCCCCCCCCCCCCCCCCCCCCCCCCCCCCCCCCCCCCCCCCCCCCCCCCCCCCCCCCCCCCCCCCCCCCCCCCCCCCCCCCCCCCCCCCCCCCCCCCCCCCCCCCCCCCCCCCCCCCCCCCCCCCCCCCCCCCCCCCCCCCCCCCCCCCCCCCCCCCCCCCCCCCCCCCCCCCCCCCCCCCCCCCCCCCCCCCCCCCCCCCCCCCCCCCCCCCCCCCCCCCCCCCCCCCCCCCCCCCCCCCCCCCCCCCCCCCCCCCCCCCCCCCCCCCCCCCCCCCCCCCCCCCCCCCCCCCCCCCCCCCCCCCCCCCCCCCCCCCCCCCCCCCCCCCCCCCCCCCCCCCCCCCCCCCCCCCCCCCCCCCCCCCCCCCCCCCCCCCCCCCCCCCCCCCCCCCCCCCCCCCCCCCCCCCCCCCCCCCCCCCCCCCCCCCCCCCCCCCCCCCCCCCCCCCCCCCCCCCCCCCCCCCCCCCCCCCCCCCCCCCCCCCCCCCCCCCCCCCCCCCCCCCCCCCCCCCCCCCCCCCCCCCCCCCCCCCCCCCCCCCCCCCCCCCCCCCCCCCCCCCCCCCCCCCCCCCCCCCCCCCCCCCCCCCCCCCCCCCCCCCCCCCCCCCCCCCCCCCCCCCCCCCCCCCCCCCCCCCCCCCCCCCCCCCCCCCCCCCCCCCCCCCCCCCCCCCCCCCCCCCCCCCCCCCCCCCCCCCCCCCCCCCCCCCCCCCCCCCCCCCCCCCCCCCCCCCCCCCCCCCCCCCCCCCCCCCCCCCCCCCCCCCCCCCCCCCCCCCCCCCCCCCCCCCCCCCCCCCCCCCCCCCCCCCCCCCCCCCCCCCCCCCCCCCCCCCCCCCCCCCCCCCCCCCCCCCCCCCCCCCCCCCCCCCCCCCCCCCCCCCCCCCCCCCCCCCCCCCCCCCCCCCCCCCCCCCCCCCCCCCCCCCCCCCCCCCCCCCCCCCCCCCCCCCCCCCCCCCCCCCCCCCCCCCCCCCCCCCCCCCCCCCCCCCCCCCCCCCCCCCCCCCCCCCCCCCCCCCCCCCCCCCCCCCCCCCCCCCCCCCCCCCCCCCCCCCCCCCCCCCCCCCCCCCCCCCCCCCCCCCCCCCCCCCCCCCCCCCCCCCCCCCCCCCCCCCCCCCCCCCCCCCCCCCCCCCCCCCCCCCCCCCCCCCCCCCCCCCCCCCCCCCCCCCCCCCCCCCCCCCCCCCCCCCCCCCCCCCCCCCCCCCCCCCCCCCCCCCCCCCCCCCCCCCCCCCCCCCCCCCCCCCCCCCCCCCCCCCCCCCCCCCCCCCCCCCCCCCCCCCCCCCCCCCCCCCCCCCCCCCCCCCCCCCCCCCCCCCCCCCCCCCCCCCCCCCCCCCCCCCCCCCCCCCCCCCCCCCCCCCCCCCCCCCCCCCCCCCCCCCCCCCCCCCCCCCCCCCCCCCCCCCCCCCCCCCCCCCCCCCCCCCCCCCCCCCCCCCCCCCCCCCCCCCCCCCCCCCCCCCCCCCCCCCCCCCCCCCCCCCCCCCCCCCCCCCCCCCCCCCCCCCCCCCCCCCCCCCCCCCCCCCCCCCCCCCCCCCCCCCCCCCCCCCCCCCCCCCCCCCCCCCCCCCCCCCCCCCCCCCCCCCCCCACTCAGGGCAGGGTATACAATAGGTCTGGTACACAACATGGCATACTTTATAGGACCTATGGCTGAGGCATAGGGAATGACTTTCATTCTCTCTCTATCTTCTTCCGTGGTCGGGCTTTGAGTCTTACTCAACTTCACACCTTGCAATACAGGCAAGAACTCCTTCTTTGACTGTTCCATTTTGAACTACTTCAAAAACTTGTCAAGGTATGTACTCATTGAAAAAACTTATCAAGCGTCTTGACCTATCTCTATAGATCTTGATGCTCAATACGTAAGCAGCTTCACCGAGGTCTTTCTTTGAAAAACTCCTTTCAAACACTCCTTTATGCTTTCCAGAAAATTCTACATCATTTCTGATCAACAATATGTCATTCACATATACTTATCAAAAAGGCTGTAGTGCTCCCACTCACTTTCTTGTAAATACAGGCTTCACCGCAAGTCTGTATAAAACTATATGCTTTGATCAACTCATCAAAGAGTATATTCTAACTCCGAGATGCTTGCACCAGTCCATAGATGGATCGCTGGAGCTTGCACATTTTGTTAGCACCTTTAGGATCGACAAAACCTTCTGGTTGCATCATATACAACTCTTCTCTAATAAATCCATTAAGGAATGTTGTTTTGACATCCATTTGCCAGATTTCATAAAATGTGGCAATTTGCTAACATGATTCGGACAGACTTAAGCATCGCTACGAGTGAGAAAATCTCATCGTAGTCAACACATTGAACTTTGTCAAAAACCTTTTTCGACAAGTCTAGCTTTGTAGATAGTAACACTACTATCAGCGTCCGTCTTCCTCTTGAAGATCCATTTATTTTCTATGGCTTGCCGATCATCGGGCAAGTCAACGAAAGTCCACACTTTGTTCTCATACATGGATCCCATCCCAGATTTCATGGCCTCAAGCCATTTCGCGGAATCTGGGCTCATCATCGCTTCCTCATAGTTCGTAGGTTCGTCATGGTCAAGTAACATGACCTCCAGAACAGGATTACCGTACCACTCTGGTGCGGATCTCACTCTGGTTGACCTACGAGGTTCAGTAACTTGATCTGAAGTTACATGATCATCATCATTAGCTTCCTCACTAATTGGTGTAGGAGTCACAGGAACAAATTTTTGTGATGAACTACTTTCCAATAAGGGAGCAGGTACAGTTACCTCATCAAGTTCTACTTTCCTCCCACTCACTTCTTTCGAGAGAAACTCCTTCTCTAGAAAGGATCCATTCTTAGCAACGAATGTCTTGCCTTCGGATCTGTGATAGAAGGTGTACCCAACTGTCTCCTTTGGGTATCCTATGAAGGCACATTTCTCCGATTTGGGTTTGAGCTTATCAGGATGAAACTTTTTCACATAAGCATCACAACCCCAAACTTTAAGAAATGACAACTTTGGTTTCTTGCCAAACCACAGTTCATATGGCGTCCTCTCAATGGATTTAGATGGTGCCCTATTTAACGTGAATGTAGTTGTCTCTAATGCATAACCCCAAAACGATAGTGGTAAATCGGTAAGAGACATCATAGATTGCACCATATCTAATAAAGTACGGTTACGATGTTCGGACACACCATTACGCTGTGGTGTTCCAGGTGGCGTGAGTTGCGAAACTATTCCACATTGTTTCAAATGAAGACCAAACTCGTAACTCAAATATTCTCCTCCATGATCAGATCATAGAAACTTTATTTTCTTGTTACGATGATTTTCCACTTCACTCTAAAATTATTCGAACTTTTCAAATGTTTCAGATTTATGTTTCATCAAGTAGATATACCCATATCTGCTCAAATCATCTGTGAAGGTCAGAAAATAACGATACCTGCCCCGAGCCTCAACACTCATCGGACTGCCCCCCCCCCCCCCCCCCCCCCCCCCCCCCCCCCCCCCCCCCCCCCCCCCCCCCCCCCCCCCCCCCCCCCCCCCCCCCCCCCCCCCCCCCCCCCCCCCCCCCCCCCCCCCCCCCCCCCCCCCCCCCCCCCCCCCCCCCCCCCCCCCCCCCCCCCCCCCCCCCCCCCCCCCCCCCCGCTTTACACCAATATGACCTAAACGGCAGTGCCACAAATAAGTTGCACTATTATTATTAACTTCGCATCTTTTGTCTTCAATATTATGATTATGTGTATCACTACAATAGAGATCCAACAAACCATTTTCATTGGGTGTATGACCATAGAAGGTTTTATTCATGTAAACAGAACAACAATTATTCTCTAATTTAAATGAATAACCGTATTGCAACAAACATGATCAAATCATATTCATGCTCAACGCAAACACCAAATAACATTTATTTAGGTTCAACACTAATCCCGAAAGTATAGGGAGTGTGCGATGATGATCATATCAATCTTGGAACTGCTTCCAACACACATCGTCACTTCACCCTTAACTAGTTTCTGTTCATTCTGCAACTCCCGTTTCGAGTTACTACTATTAGCAACTGAACTAGTATCAAATACCGCGGGGTTGCTACAAACACTAGTAAAGTACACATCAATAACATGTATATCAAATATACCTTTGTTCACTTTGCCATCCTTCTTATCCGCCAAATACTTGGGGCAGTTCCGCTTCCAGTGACCAGTTCCTTTGCAGTAGAAGCACCCCCCCCCCCCCCCCCCCCCCCCCCCCCCCCCCCCCCCCCCCCCCCCCCCCCCCCCCCCCCCCCCCCCCCCCCCCCCCCCCCCCCCCCCCCCCCCCCCCCCCCCCCCCCCCCCCCCCCCCCCCCCCCCCCCCCCCCCCCCCCCCCCCCCCCCCCCCCCCCCCCCCCCCCCCCCCCCCCCCCCCCCCCCCCCCCCCCCCCCCCCCCCCCCCCCCCCCCCCCCCCCCCCCCCCCCCCCCCCCCCCCCCCCCCCCCCCCCCCCCCCCCCCCCCCCCCCCCCCCCCCCCCCCCCCCCCCCCCCCCCCCCCCCCCCCCCCCCCCCCCCCCCCCCCCCCCCCCCCCCCCCCCCCCCCCCCCCCCCCCCCCCCCCCCCCCCCCCCCCCCCCCCCCCCCCCATGAACGTTTGACAAAGCTCGGTATGATGACTACTTGATAGTTTAGTGCACCATGCTTTACGGCTTAGAATCGGGACTTAAAAAATGTTTTGAACGCCACGGAGCATATAAGATGTTCCAAGAGTTGAAATTGATATTTCATACTCATGCCCGTGTCGAGAGGTATGAGACCTCTGACAAGTACTTTGTCTACAAGATGGAGGAGAGCTCAACCAGTGAGCATGTGCTCAGAATGTCTGAGTACTACAATCGCTTGAATCAAGTGGGAGTTAATCTTCCAGATAAGATAGTGATTGACAGAGTTCTCCAGTCACTATCACCAAGTTACTTGAACTTCGTGATGAACTATAATATGCAAGGGATGACGAAAATGATTCCCCGAGCTCTTCGCGATGCTGAAATCGGCGAAGGTAGAAATCAAGAAAAGCATCTAGTGTTGATGGTTGACAAGACCACTAGTTTCAAGTAAAAGGGCAAGGGAAAGAAAGGGAACTTCAAGAAGAATGGCAAGCAAGTTGCCACTCCCATGAAGAAGCCCAAAGCTAGACCCAAGCCTGAAACTGAGTGCTTCTACTGCAAAGGAAATGGTCACTGGAAGTGGAACTGCCCTAGATACTTGGCGGATAAGAAGGATGGCATAGTGAACAAAGGTATATTGGATATACATGTTATTGATGTGTACTTTACTAGTGTTTATAGCAACCCCTCGGTATTTGATACTGGTTCAGTTGCTAAGAGTAGTAACTCGAAACGGGAATTGCAAAATAAACAGAGACTAGTTAAGGGCGAGGTGATGATGTGTGTTGGAAGTGATTCCAAGGTTGACCATCGCACACTCCCTTTACCTTCGGGATTAGTGTTGAACCTAAAATAAATGTTATTTGGTGTTTGCGTTGAGCATGAATATGATTGGATCATGTTTATTGCAATACGGTTATTCATTTAAATCAAAGAATAATTGTTGTTCTATTTACATGAATAAAACCTTCTATGGTCATACACTCAATATAAATGGTTTATTGAATCTCGATCGTAGTGATACACATATTCATAATATTGAAGCCAAAAGATGCAAAGTTAATAATGATAGTGCAACTTATTTGTGGGACTGCCGTTTATGTCATATTGGTGTAAAGCGCATGAAGAAACTCCATGCTGATGGGCTTTTGGAATCACTTGATTATGAATCACTTGATGCTTGCGAACCATGCCTCATGGGCAAGATGACTAAGACTCCGTTCTCCGGAACAATGGAGTGAGCAACTGACTTTTTGGAAATAATACATACTGATGTATGCGGTCTGATGAGTGTTGAGGCTCGCGACGGGTATCGTTATTTTCTGACCTCCACAGATGATTTGAGCAGATATGGGTATATCTACTTGATGAAACATAAGTCTGGAACATTTGAAAAGTTCAAAGAATTTCAGAGTAAAGTGGAAAATCATCGTAACAAGAAAATAAAGTTTCTACGATCTGATCGCGGAGACGAATATTTGAGTTACGAGTTTGGTCTTCAATTAAAACAATGTGGAATAGTTTCACAAACTCATGCCACCTGGAACACCACAGCATAATGGTGTGTTCGAATGTCATAACCGTACTTTATTGGATATAGTGCAATCTATGATGTCTCTTACCGATTTACCACTATCATTTTGGGGTTATGCATTAGAGATAGCTACATTCACGTTAAATAGGGCACCGTCTAATCCGTTGAGACGACACCGTATGAAACTATGGTTTGTCTAGAAACCTAAGCTGTCGTTTCTTAAAGTTTGGGGTTGCGATGCTTATGTGAAAAAGTTTCAACCTGATAAGCTCGAACTCAAATCGGAGAAGTGCGTCTTCATAGGATACCCAAAAAGAAATTGTTGGGTGCACCTTCTATCACAGATCCGAAGGCAAGATATTTGTTGCTAAGAATGGATCCTTTCTAGAGAAGGAGTTTCTCTCGAAAGAAGTGAGTGGGAGGAAAGTAGAACTTGATGAGGTAATTGTACCTGCTCCCGAATGGGAAAGAAGTTCATCACAAAAATTAGTTCTAGTGATGCCTACACCAATTAGTGAGGAAGTTAATGATGATGATCATGAAACTTCAGATCAAGTTACTACCGAACCTCGTAGGTCAGCCAGAGTAAGGTCCACACCAGAGTGGCACGGTAATCCTGTTTTGGAGGTCATGTTACTTGACCATGACGAACCTACGAACTATGAGGAAGTGATGATGAGCCCAGATTCCGCAAAATGGCTTGAGGCCATGAAATCTGAGATAGGATCCATGTATGAGAACAAAGTATGGACTTTGGTTGACTTGCCCATTGATCGGTAAGCCATAGAGAATAAAATGGATCTTCAAGAGGAAGACGGACGCTGATAGTAGTGTTACTATCTACAAAGCTAGAATTGTCGCAAAAGGTTTTTGACAAGTTCAAGGTGTTGACTATGATGAGAGTTTCTCACTCGTATCTATGCTTAAGTCTGTCCGAATCATGTTAGCAATTGCCGCAATTTATGAAATCTGGCAAATGGATAACAAAACTGCACTCCTTAATGGATTTCTTAAAGAAGAGTTGTATATGATGCAACCAGAAGGTTTTGTCGATCCTAAAGGCGCTAACAAAGTGTGCAAAGCTCCAGCGATCCATCTATGGACTGGTGCAAGCATCTCGGAGTTGGAATATATGCTTTGATGACTTGATCAAAGCATATAGTTTTATACAGACTTGCGGTGAAGCCTGTATTTACAAGAAAGTGAGTGGGAGCACTACAACTTTTCTGATAA